>CALNXI010002450.1:37217-54717 GCA_942486025.1 Porites evermanni | reverse complement strand
CCTTGTGACCACTGACAACCATAAATTTAGCTTGCGTAGCAGGCGTCGAAAGGGGTAGGGGATAAGGGAGGAAGCAAAAAGGGGATGTGGATTGGGAAGAAATAGTAGCCTGCCACGCAGGCTACTATAAATTCTGTCATAAGCACATTAAACCAACTCATACAGGTAACCTATTCATCGATGCTCATAACATGACATATCTTTCCGGTTTCCCTAATTTTTCCAAATTCAGATAAAACGCCATTATGCTTCCATAGACCAACGCATCCCACGGAAACGACTTTAGGCGTCTTGTTTTGTTCAAGTTTGCCGATCGAATAGACAACACCCTGTGATTTAACAGTGGAACCTCTATTCATGGGACACCCTTTGGACCAAGGCAAGTGTCGTCTGAATAGAATGTCCCTTGAATGGAGGGCTGGGGTTTGTTAATAACTAACCAACAAATTATATTTTTCTTTTACTCTCCTCAGAGTCTCCTTATGTATAAAATAAATCATGGTTTACGTATTTCTGCGATGTTGTGTGTTGAACTCCTACAAGTGCAAACATCAATTTATCGAAAGTTAAATGAGATAATTAATGTTTTGTAAGTTATCGCCATTTTGATTAGTTACCACTGAATCTTATCAACGATTGTCACTTTTTGACTGCTATGGTGTCTCCTGAATGGAGGTTAAAAACGGGTTTCGGGACCAGAAACAGAAGTAACAAATACAAAGATTGTGTGAACATTTTTCTGGGACCAAATTTTGTTTCCCCTGAATGAATGGTGTCCCTTGAATAGAGGTGTCCCAAAAGAGAGGTTAAGATATAATCGTTTAAATGAGCAAAATCTGCGGTCATCCCTGGTAATGCCTTGTATTTCTTTCAGTTCAAACACTATTTAGAATACCGCTTCTGCGTTGACACACTTGTCTACAGGCAATCATATTTTCTCCCTCTGTAATGCCAGCTCGTGAAGTTTTGTATCTGTGCTGAATTCTTGGACAAAAAATTGTGGAAAAAATCACATTTTGTGTCTCCGAAAGGTGTGCGCAACTAATTAATTGTGTAATTGTAATTGTGGTAATTATATGGTAATTACATTCTACGCTTTAGTCAGCTGTTTAGCTATGAGATATGAAAGAAGAATGCCCGTTTAATTTATTGCTTGTAAATGAAACATTTTGTTCCTCTTGTACGTGAACACTTTAAATCAAGCGTCCATATTTTATCCATTCATGAATATCTCGTAAAATTGTCGATGTCAGTCGTTGCAATTCGAGCATACGCTTTAAATACATGCATACTACTTAAAAACAATGAGCCCAAGGTGTTCCACGCGACCTTTAACTGCCGCCTGGTTAGCTCAGTTGGGAGAGCTTCGGTCTACTGAGCGGAAGGTCGCGGGCTCAAATCCCGGCCGGACCAACACTCAGGGTCTTTAAATAACTGAGCAGAAAGTGCTGCCTTTGTAATTACGTCTGCAAATGGTTAGACTTTCTAGTCTTCTCGGATAACGACGAAAAACCGTAGGTCCCGTCTCACAGCACTTTCACTTATCTGGTTCTTGAGGGACGTAAAAGAACCCACACCACTGTTCGAAAGAGTAGGGAACGTAGACCCTGGTGGTGTGGCCAACCTTTCCTGGGCTGGGTGAGTTATTATCTGCAAGGACACACTTAAATTGGAACCTCGCTCCGTTGTGTGTACCGCACCATATGGTGAAAGTGATTAAATAACTGGTTCCTGAGTGACAGGACTGAGTATCGACTGGCCTCGCCAAGCGAAATATCCGATATATCAAAGATTCTTTTGCACCACATAAACGATGTTAGATGTGGGCTCATTAACACTTTTGCCAACAAGAAATTTTGCATTTTCTGATGCGCGGTACTATTTTCAGCCCTATAAGTATTGCACGCAAAAGGGCCAAACATAACACGGACTTCTAAGTTTACAAACTCGTGCAATCGTTGGAGTCAATTTGTCTTGTCTAAAAGATCCGTGTACTAATGAAACTAAAGGTGAAGTATGGCATCAGCAAAGATTTAACAGCAAGCAAATCTATTCGTTGGCCTATATAAGTTGATCATTCTTTGATCAAGCTATCAGTAAATTTTCAACTATGAAAATTGATAAGTATATCTTAGTGTAGAAGAATAACACGATATCCATCCCTATAAAACTAAAAGTTGAGTCCGATCTTTTCTCTTAGGTATTCTTTCTGTAAATTTGCCACCAAGTAGTATAGACAAATGCCTGGTATTTTCAAAAATATTGTATGTATAGCTGAAGAATGAGCTGCAAATCTATTCATTTTACATACGTTTTAACAACTGGTGCCCACAAACTAATGGGAAAGTAATTCCCTGACTCTACAGTTTTAGCCAGTGAGCTGGGACCTTCTTACTGGAAAATCGTTTAGGGAAACGAATATGAATACAAAGCTAGGAGAGAGAATCCTTCAGGGTTTTGCTTTCTTGAGCAAATTAGGGCTACTCATGGATTAGCAAATTTTAATAAAATAAACCATCTTTGTAAGGTAAACCAAACATTTACACCTGGTTCGGACTTAGCTTTTATCAACCATTCCTACCCCATTTGAATTTTCTTTTGAATGTCTCTATGAAGTCACGTCTCTCCTGACCACTCAGTTAAACCCTAATTGCCCCTGCAGGGATTTCGGCCTGAAGGCGAAATCCCGAGGAGGCACTCTAGTAACTCGCGCGTATATTAAGGAAAGTACTTACAGTTCAAATATACAGTCATACAGTCAATATAGAAAAAATCTCGCTTTGCTTGAACAGGGGCGAGGAATCGGTAGGTAATGATGACGTTTCTGTTGTTTGCGCCCACAAGTACGAAATGGTTAGGATGACGTAAAGACAGAACATCCCCAAGGGACCGCTTAGGTAGATTTTGTGCCATTTATTGTCCAGTCATACTTCGACACTCTTTTTCGTTACGTGTTATCAGTGGCATTCTGTGGAGCAGTTGTTTCAGTGAAAGTTATGGACCAAAATTTTAACAACACTCGTTAAACGCAGAAGAAGTTATAAGGTGCGTATAACTGTGTATATATAAACACTTGGAGAGTTTGCCAGACACGAGTTCACAAATCTTTCATTGGAAACCTTGCCAAACACTCTTTCTCTCTCTTTGACCGCAATAAGACTCAGCCCCAAAAAAGCAAGACGAGTGAACAACGGCTAGCTTCTCACTAGCAGAACGATGGACGATTACAGAAATTCGCCGACAATCAAATTCTGTGCTGACTTATTCCCTGCTCACAGATGTCCTTCCGTTATAAAGTTTTAAATAAGACTAGAATCCGCTAGTGTGAATTGATCAAACGTCCTTTTAATTTCTAAGGCTTCCTTTCCGGCAAATAAAATGAACTGAATGTAAAAAGTGAAAGAAAAGTAGCGAAAAATTCAACTTCTAATCAAATCTTTTCTTATGGTTTAGAATAAACTATTCTTGAAACTGAGAATGTTTTGATACAAAGATGTGTAAATCGACCTGAAACTGTGCATGGAACCTTCCGTTTCCCGTATTTATCTCACCTATTGTATGGAATATGAGTGAAAATCTTCCTTATGAATCGGTATATTTCAAAGAGCTATACAACGAGCAAGAATGCTATTGACCGACAATATACAGAACGGGGGCAGCTGTAGTGTCAACTATCTCACTAGTTAATGGGCAAGTTTCGTATTCCCCGACGGTCCTGGGACGATAGACTTCTTAGCACGATTGCGAGGCTAATGCGGGTCAACAAACACAAACAAAGAAAAATGCGGGTGAGTCGCTGGTAAATGATAGAAATCTTGCTTGAAAGTAGTAAGATTTGATGAAAGCTTAAAATTTACCAGTAAGCTAACGGGATATTTGTTTCAAACTACAAAACTGTAGACTACGAGCAGCCTCTCTTTTTTCTGTAGTCCGTCGAGCAAAACGCGAGATACGCAAATGGCCACGCGCGTGACTGATGGCGCGAGACGGGTTTTTTGTGGTTCAAAAAATACACAAGATTTCCCATTTGCTCCGTTAAAATGAAAAATGTCAACTGAAAAGAAGATTTCAGTTTAACTTTCAGGCTTTCAACAAGTACGTCCACTCCATACAATGGAAGGTATGGCTGTATAAGGAAGTTTTAGCGATAACTGAAAATAACATTTAAATCGCTTCAGGGTATTAACTTGTTTAAGGATTTCGAGACCATCTTATCACATTTTTATTGAACTCCCTTGCCAATCACTAATTCGGTCAATTTCTGGTTAGGCTCGTTATTGTTTTTCACAGTGACGACGAGCTGATTTTCCCTTTGCTGTTTGAAACAATGATTTCTCAAGCCTGTAAGTAGTTTTGAGCTCTCCGGAACCTTTCAACGTTCAAAATTTTCCTTTCTTCGGTAATTCAGCTGCAGTTTTTTCATGTTTGTTTATCTTATTGGTATTAGCCGCGCTTTCGCGCAAAAACAAGCACTCGTCCTAGGCCGCCTAGGAATACGAAACTTGCCTATAGATATTCAACGTGTTGACATAAAGTTTCACGCAAGTTTTCAGCAGCTTTTAGAATTAAAAGCTTCAACATGCTTGAGTTACTTAATAAGGCTTTTATGATTTGAAGTCATTAATAAGTCATTAATTTTACATTAATTTTACTTGCAACAATTTCTTCAGGCAATGCCATGACTTCCGTTCCTCTTAAAAGGTAGACTTCGCCAAGCACCCAAGAAGTGACCCAATCTTTATTGTTAACTTCGATGGTGATATTAGCCGGGGAATCGTCCATGTTACTAACAGAGATAACTAGAATTTTAAAGTCAACAACAACAAAAATTGATAGATATACAGGTAGAAATATTAAAATAAACATTTACATTCTAGGCGAGTTGTAATTTTTACAGAATGACCCAGGCAGTGCAGTATCGAAATAATGTGAAGAATTATAAATATGTTTGTTCTTGGGCCATCGCAGCTTATTATAATAATCAAAAATAAAACACAAACAGCGGTGATAAACGTTGTGAACTTTCGCATATTTATTACATATATTTATATATATATATATATACACCCGTTTTCAAAAAGGTTTTCATATAGAGAGATATATAGATAGATATATACTTTTGTTTTCTTGCACGTGCGCCCGTGTGCATTTACACTTGTTATTATCTAACTTGTGAAAAAACTTGGTTCAACAATAATTTTTTCTTTTCGTCAGGTTCTTTGTTGCAATTTGTCAATTAAAAAAAATAATGCACGAATATTGTCTGCAATTCTCTTGATTTGCATTCTGTTGAAAATTAAAGAATGAGGAATTCGGTCACTTGCAGGTCATATCATTGTTGTCGTTACAGGATAAGGGGAAAAACGCAGATGAAATGAAAAAAAGAAGTGTTTTCGAAACCGCTGAGAAGGAAGATGTGACGGTGGATATCCATATTGGATATGTGGGAAGGAGCAACAATATTATAGCAGTTGATTAAAACGGACCAAGACGTTGACTAGGTTAGATCGGCTGCTTCGCGGGATGTTTTCCTCATTCCCAAAATCAGCTATATAATTCGCCATTGCAAGTTTGTATCGCAGGGGGGCATGTATTTTTCTAAAAAAAAAAAAAATCAAAACGACATTTCAAATTGGAACAAAAACCCCGACGACGAAAAAATTTATCGTCGAACCGAGTTTTTCACAAGTTGGACAATAACAAGTGAAAATACACACGGGCGCACGTGCAAGAGAACAAAAGTATATATCTATCTATATATCTCTCTGTATAAAAACCTTTTTGAAAACGGGTGTATATATATATATATATATATATATATATATATATAGGAAGACTGTGTTTCGATTTTTCCGTAGTATATTATATCATTGCTGAATGCTTGCCATAATCAATAGTTTGAAAAGACCTATTCAATAGTCTGTGCGTACACTTCTTCTATTCCCTTGATTAACGTAAAGACAACAGATAAACGGTTGGGGGATGCGTTCACCTTTTCGCTTGTATTTTTCCTCGCCGATGTCAAAAGCAGAAGTCAGGGACGAGCCCAGTGAGTGTCGCTTCAGTGTCTATAAAGAAAAGTATATTCATCATTTACGTCATTCCTCTTCACTGCCACTTGCACTGAGACTTTTGCCCGAACGTTTCTAGTGTGGGATTTTATACTGCACGTACATTTAGAGTGCAGAAATGAAAATATAAATATTTAATGAGTTTACTCCTAAGACAGTTAAAATTTCATTAACTATACTAGGAGTTTCAAAAGCAAAATTTAAATAAAAAAGTAAGTAAATTGGTAAACATGTATGTCTAACCGGATTTTTGAAAACGTGAAATCTCCAAAGTCGCCATTATAAAAACTAACGAGCGCAACCATTGCTTTTTTCTCTTCTCTTCCTTTCCTTCTCCTCGCTCTTTGTTTTTCTTCTTTCCGTGTCCTCCGTTACTGTGATTTTGGAGCTTATCGGGCTTGAGAAACCTGCCTTTTGACGGCCTTTCACTTATGCAATTGACTGCTAATTTCCTTAGGTTGGTTTTCAAAAAATCGGTTAGATGTGTAAATATACATACATGAATGAACACGCAATAACATGGCCTAATAAAATGAATATGAATAAAATGTAAAAATGCAATATAACAATAGCGCTTTCCCACTATTACTGAAAAATAGGTTTTGTCACCTTAGACCCCCCTCGTGACTCAGACAAACTTCGCATTCTACTCCAAGGCTTTGTATGGGAAACATGCGTTTTCGACATGAAAATTGTTCATAAAATTCGCAGTGAGCGTTTTTAAAATGTTTTTTGAGCTTTATTCCAGTATTTAAAAGGCCCTGATGCTATTGGGAGCAAAACCTGGTCCAGTAACCCAAATAAATGGTTAAAATTAGGAAATAAAGCGACTCGATCAAAGTGGCTCTGTGTCTTAGGCAGAAAGCACCGCTATGCACTGAAACATGACATAACATTATTGGCTGTGTAATATTACAAAACCGAAATTACTAAAGAGAAAATCGAGTTTGGATGTGCTTCTCGCAAGCCTCTGATAGAATATCTAAGGTGAAAAGCACACCAACATTAGCACAAACCGGAAATTTTATTAAGTTTGTTCTGTTGTTGTGCGGCCAGGTAGACCAAATGAATCCGGGATGAATACTTTTTAGTACTAAGTAGCGTAACATAAGCACTCGAAAAAACAATTGAGCAACCTTTGCCTATAAATTTAACCAAATGCACCGTTTCATGCACAGCTATGAAGCCCTGCTCCCCACACATTTTAACATAATTTTCAATTAAAGAAATAAAACCACTCGTCCGTACAGTTTTTTCCATGTTTAACGTTGTCTTGGCACACGTTGATTATTTTCAGGATATTTATTATCGAAACCAAGCTAGATTTTGTTTCCTTTAACGATAAAAATCTTCAAAGACGACGAAAATTTTTTGGCGAACGTGACTTTTCCATACTAAACTTGTCTGAGTCACAGCAGGGACCAGCCTAAACGTTAGAGACAATGGCTTTAAATTCATCTAATGAATTAATCTTTAAAAATCTTTTATGAGTATTCTCCTAAGACAATTTTAATTAACTATACTAGGAGTTTTTAAAGCAAATAATTAAACGTACAAGTAAATAAATAAACATATAAAAAATTAGAAATGGAGGAAGGGACGGCCGTGTTAACTACTTCGATTTGTTGGTTGCAAACACTCCCCTTTATCAATCATACCCAAGGCGAAACCAACATTTTTCTCACTTTTTACAAATAGCCTGCCCAAAGAAAACAGATGATAGCAAAATATAGCCGCCAACACCACACTTTGCGGAACTAGATATAACATTTTTGTTTAAATAAAAATCCCACGTACCAAAAAGGTTTTGCATACCGCGAGTGACTCAAAGGAGGCTCATTAACCTGAGATCAGCTCTATTTTCTTTTCGCTTGGTAAATATAATTCCGGCGGGCAAGGCGAAATGTAAGAGAGAACGTATGAGAGCTAGCTGCGAAAACTGGGCCTGATAACAGGTGAGAGCCTCATTTTTATAAGTTTACAGTGAGAATCGACCAACAGACTAGCCCGACCGACCGAGCAAGGTTCCCCCAATAATGCAATCAGATGGGAGTAATTTTTATGCTTTTATCATTTACGATTTCTGACAAGACAGAGCCCTTCTGCACCAGAATGGCATTTGTCGTTATGAAATTTTTAAATTGGGAAACGCGTGCGAGATTATAAACAGACAATTTTTCACAAACTACGCATTTTTGCGTTAGAGTCCGAGCGACTGCGTATAAGATTCCAGGAGGATTCCTATGGCAGGACGACGGCGCTGTTAAGGATTACAAACTTTGCCTATCTTCGACAGGATTTCAAATGCTTCCGCAGTTGTACACCGCCGGCAATTAAACTCTCAGACCATGTTTAAAAGTAATAAATTAGTTATTCCCATCATTTCACAGTCACATTCATTCCCTTCACTTTAATATCAGGTAAGTGTATATAAACTGATTGTGCTAGATTTAATATTGTTTACTAGCAAATATATGAGTGTTATTTTATTTTTACCTTTTTGACTAAAGAAGACTCATCCTGGTTTCCAGCGTCCTCTATAGGATAATAGGGACTTTAAGATCCGAGACGCGACGTCTGTAAGACGCGACCGGAAGTAAATTTTCAAAGAGGAGACATGTTGCGCATGCTCACGCCGTCGTCCTGGTGTCACCAAGTCGCGTCGAGAACGTGGATTTTGCGAGTTTGACGTTCTGTACAAAACGTGAGTATATTTGTTCCTGTGCTTAAATTAAATGATGATATATTCCTCTAAACATGTAAAATCAGCACTCTACAATCATTGGACGTAATTTCTGGCGACATTTTAGATCGCAGAGATGAAAGGATTTTGATTATTTTCAAATTTCTTTCAGGTGTACGAAGCTTATAAAATGGCAGCGCCTTCGAATTCGATTTCGAGCAAGGCTTGCAAGTAAGTCACGAGCTAAAACTGCAAATAGTGAACGCAGGAGTCTTCTGGATTCTCTTCTCTTCTCTTGTACCGTTGCAGTTCTCGATTTATTGCGTTCATCTGCCGCTAAAAGCCAATTTTAATCTGTATTATTTAATTTAATTTTATTAAACTGCGTGTGTTTTTATGCTTCCCTTTAGTTCAGTAATGTTTTGGACACATGATCATGAAGCCATTCTATGCAGAGAAGTCGTCAATGTAAATCCCTACACAACTAAGAAAGGGTCAACACAAAGAAGCAGTATGTGGGAAAAAATAGCGGACACCTTGAACAAATGCACTGTGCCGAAATTCAGGGTTGATAAGCGATCAGTCCGAGACCACGTGGGAATCCTTGTTTACAAGCATAAGAAGAAACTTCTAGCGGAGGAAAAAGCAACTGGTATAACTCCCGATGAGCCAACGGAACTAGAAAATCTATTGGATATAATCATCGCGTTGGAGGAAAGTGGCGAAGCGGAATTACAGGAAACACAGGGAAAACAGCTGGCAAAAAACTTCAATAAGATCGGGCTAAAGCGGAAGATGTTAGACTTAAAGCGATGGAGAAGCTGTCAGAGACGAATAAAAGAGGTTCATTAGCGGATGAAAGCGATGACAAACCGAAGCGTCAACGAAGAAGTGGAGGTGATGCTATCGAACAAAGCACAAACAAAGCATTTGTTGGACTTTCTTAAATGATGCCATTGCTATTTCTGCGAAAGAATTGCCGAAGAATACGTGAAGAATCACACTGATAAAGAGCGGTTTGCAGCCGCGTCGTCTTGCATCGCGACGGAGATCTTAACTTTACTTTTCGCGCGCAAACGACGGCGTTCTAGTTCCAGTCCTTAATCAGCCACCGCGTTCTAGAAGTCGTCGCGTCCCAGATCTTAAAGTCCCTAATGTTTCGCCGCACGCCGAGACGATACAGAAGCAACAATCCCCAAAACGAAAAACAGAAGGAACATAGGCTTGATGTATTCCATTATGAAGATCGTCTTTAAACCTGTAATAATATAAACAAAACTAGAACATTTAGTCCGCTTTCTGTACGTCGTAATTACGAAACGCTTGAGGGCCTGCACAAGGTCTCTCCAATTATATTTCGCATAATAATCACACTGGTAACGCTGGCCTTAAAATTAAATTTCATAGCAGCGTATATATGATTCAGTAGGTTTCGTTCCTGAGGGTTCTGCCAATAATGGCACGTTTTCAATTAAAAACGAATTTCCGAACTCCGAGAACCTTTGGCTCCGTTTGTACATACTGAATCGGTTATTTCTGAATCTAAGGAGAAGTAAAAAGATGAAGAAGCTGACAAGCAAACTCAAACAGAACGGTGCTACATCTTTTTTTACTTATTAACGTGAAAAATAAAACACAGTTTACCATAGAAATAAACTTTTGAGTGCAAATGTCCGATGAGGTTGTAAAAATCGATAAAAAGATTCAGTAATCATTAAAGATATGACGTGGTTTAATTTTCAATCTTGAGTAAAAGCATTTTAAAAGTATAGACTGAACTAACTAAATAATAACAAAATCTGAAAAGAGTTAAGGAAAAAAAAATCTCAGAAACGTAAGAGACAAATCTCTTTTTACGTAAAGTAATGGTTTTTAATGTTTGTGTAGATAATTCCAGCTTTGCTTACCTTTTCTAACTGCAGCGACTTTGAGTACAATAGACTTCAGTCCTTCGGATTACTACTTTACAGTGGTTGTAGCAAGAAGCCAAAAGTATGGTCCGACTGATTTGGCAGCAAAAGTGTAGCTCCTTTATAGCGGAAAGTTGGCGCAAACATCACGCACACTCAATTTTCAAAAACACGCAAAAATAAAAAATTTAGCTGTCCTTATGACCTTTAATTAATAATTTGAATAGCGCAATGTTTGATTTACGGTTCATTAGAATCCTGAAGAGGTCAAGTTGATTATGATTCGACATTCTTGCAGTCTTCGATCTTTCACTTCTTCGTTTCACTATTAAAACCTAATATTAGACTAACGAACAAACTATGCTTTGGACCAATATCTCTTTACTAACTGTTGTTATCCTTGTGCAATTGACCCGTGTAAAAAATTATAGTTTTGAGTTTTTAAGGAAAACAAAGTACGTGCCGTCAACCACTTCCTATGCTTACTAGCATAACCTTGTGCCTATTGTTCTTACTTTGCTTCTGAATCATATTAAAAACGCTAAAAATAGTTTTCTTGATTTTTAGTAAACAAACCTGAGTTGTTATGCTGTGATCTGCGGTCATGCAATGCCCGTTGAGTATAGTCGCAGTTACCGACTGCTTTTACTTTGGCGAATTTGATTGAAAATAATTTTTTAAACTTTGGCCCAACTTTTTACTACTCGGGTATATAGCACTGAAATTTGTAATTTAAATACAATATTCATTCTTGAAGCAATCAAGACCGTTTTTGGGCGTATTACTAGACAGTTCTATTTTGGTGGAACTGTTGTTAATGGTACAAAAAAATACAATATTTTTCATGTCTTGAGGCACTTGTCGACTGACTTCCTATGCTTCAGAGCATATGCTTTTCCTTACTGGTATATATTTGGCGCATTTTAATATAATAGATTTTAAGATAGACAAAGGCTATTTCAGGGCTTTTTAAGGAAAACAAAATACCTGGTGTCATCCACTTCACATGCTTACTAGCATAACCTTGCACCCATTGTTTTTACTTTGCTACTGAATTACATTAATGACGCTAAATATATTCTTCTTGAGTTTTAGAAAACAAACCTGTGTTTCTATGCTATAACCAACAGCCTGGCATTCTATGCCTTCTAGCATAGTCTTTTAGCGTCTGCTTTTACTTTGGAGAAGTTAACACTTTATTAAAAATAGTTTTTAACCATTCTTTAGATGTCTAAGCCTTGCGCCAACTTTTTACAAACTGGTTGTGTTCTCCTGTAGAACTGAAATTTGTAATTTAAATACAATATTCATTCTTGAAGTACAACGAGAGCGGTTTTTGGACGTAACTAGTTTTATTTTGGTGAACTGTTGTTTGCTAAAAAAAATCCAATATTTTTCATGTCTTGAGGCACTTTGCCGGTTCAGTCGATATGTCTCCTTGGTGTGATGTAGACAATTACCGAATTCCCAAACAAAGTTCGCGTCTACCCTACCCATGCGGGATACCTATGTGACCAAACGGACTTTACTATGTCTCCTTGACGCTTCTTAACCCGTTTTTACAGCATGGAATCCACTAATTCTCACCAAAATTGAGTAATTTTTAGCCGAATAATGGTAAATTACGTTGTTAACTAAAGTCTACAGCCTCTAACATTTTACATTTGGTTACACGTACTCCTCGTCCTGTGGTCTACAATACTTGGCAGAAATCAAATTGGGCGAGTTTGCCTTATTTATTTATTTATTTATTTATTTATTTATTCATATGTATTTGAAATAAAAACATCTATTCCCTACTTTGGTCATAAGCAAAGTTCCAAGCGTTCAGATAGTGTCCTCACTAGTATCTGAACGACCCCTGGAACAGGCTAACTTAATTACAAAAGAAAAACTTCCGATCTTGAAAGAAGCCAAAACAAACCTCCGCAAACAATCAATGATTTGTAATATATTTCTCACGTAATTCCTTATAATATAGCGTGTTTTTAGTTTTATGGTTTCACGATTGATCAAACAAGCATAAAGTGAATGACTTGTGCACCTTCATGTCTAGCACTTCCGCGCCTCAGGGTTTCATTAAAGAAGTTCTTTGGACCATCCAGTAATCAAAGGCAACTTCAGCGACATAATGGAAGTAATGCTTAGGAAAAATCTCGGTTTTCACGTGATATCTGATAAAAGCATAATAACGCGGCACATGAGGCTTTGTGAACAGTGAACTGTCCACTAAAATGGCGACACTATAAAGACTATTTAGACCGAATTTCATTGTGTACGAAACTAGCTTTACCTGGGTTGTTGTTTGCCGGGGGTCAATAATGAAATAGCCTGTGAACAGGCTCTCTGTTTTGGGATGAGGTGAAAAAATCGCGATTTTTTCACCCTTTCCCCAAACAAAGAACCTGTTCACAGGCTAAAGTTTATATGAATATGACCTCATTTTCTGCGTCTTGTCAAATTTGTAAGCTTAGCCAGTAGTAGATTCATTCATGATCGGTTTCACACCTATAAGGGATGAGCTCTTTTTCCAAAATGTAAGCTTAAGTCCATGTGTTTGCCCCTAAAACAGTTTTTGCTCGTTACTATCCCATGGATGCCATTGTCAAAGTGTCGA
This sequence comes from Porites evermanni, assembly GCA_942486025.1. Taxonomy (NCBI): domain Eukaryota; kingdom Metazoa; phylum Cnidaria; class Anthozoa; order Scleractinia; family Poritidae; genus Porites; species Porites evermanni. The sequence goes on along the minus strand of CALNXI010002450.1, from coordinate 41,436 downwards.
ATAAGAACTTGTCAAATTAAGTTTGAAAACTTTACTGCAGTTATCTCGGCTGCTGTGTATTGAAGCGTAAAAATATTGTTTTGCACTTTCCGAAAGGTGTTGGTTTCTAGATTTTACTATCTCATTTTTTCGAGAATGTACGTGTTTAAAGCCTGGAGCCGCGCTAAAGTACCTTAAATGCTCGTACGGACTGCGAAGTTCACCAAAATTTGCAGAGGTTTAACTCCAACCTTACGAATACCACGTAGGAAGTTCAATATTTTACCTGTTAGTTTTTTTCGCAATTTGAGAAGAAAGACCTTTATAGTTTGAATTTTAGTTTCCTACTTCCGATTTTATTTGTTCAGAAAAGCAAAACTTTTTTAACCCAGAGAGAGGAAAACTTGACGCTTCCACAAGCCATTGAACTGGAACGTTTCAGTATCTCAGTAGTTTATATTTTTTCCAGCTCACTGATCAAGACCCCTGCAGAAGAATGATGCAAAAAGCTTCTTTGAAATGGAAATGTTTCTGCCCGATTATCTGTTGAACGCCTGGAACAAACTAACTCAAAAAAGAAGTGTCGTGTCAGGACTCGCTAATCATTTCCTTCACAATACCCCCCAAAATTAAGTTCAATACCACCCAAAATTAAGTAGATTTGTTTATACGGCAAAGTGCAGTCATTACCAGCCACTTTCATCCTCTGCATGGCCATTTAAATTCCATGGTTTAAATGGTTTCATCTTTGTTGTTTGTTTTTATGCTCATTTAACCTCAGCTTGGCGTCAAACTGTAAACTTGAGTGCACTCCTGATGAATCAACCATTGTTATTTGTGGGCTTTAAAATTTAAATGCCAAACAGTTCTTGAACAGTCCACTTTTTGTGAATAAATATTGTCTGGGGCCTTAGCCACACCCACTCTTGGCCACAAATTAAATCAAGGTGAATACTTCTTGTAAACTTTTGATGCTAATACTAGACCCATAAATAAGTCACAAAAAAGGACAGAAACTTAAATTGGCTGCTATATTTCACCAAACTTAACAATAAGAGCTACCAAATATTTACCCAACTAATAGTGACAAATTATAAAATAAACAACTTTTCACTTCAGTTCGCCTTAAAAGTTCTTAGGTGTGTTAGTTGAATGTGTTTTTATTTGTGCGAGTGTATGAAACTAGTTTACTAGAAATACGTTATTGCAAAAATCTCGTGAAACTGAAAAGGGTCAGCAGTGGGAATAAAGGGAAACAAACAAAAGGGTAAAAATACAATGAATGAAAATGAAAACGATAAAAAAAACTGCAGGTTGCCTCGCCGAGATTTGAACCTGGCCAACCCAACTTCCTCCAGCGCAAAAGGTGAGACAGCAGACCACTTTAATAATCTCAAAGTATTTTTCTCTGCCATTTACGCTGTTTGAACCTAATGTGGAGCTGTGTTTATCACAAATTCAAATATACATTTAATGAAAAATAGCTTAAATGAGTATTTCAAAGCCATTTCGCATTTTTTCCGCGTTTATTCACTCTCTGGCTTTATGACGGCCACTTGATGAACATGCTCATCTTTTCTAGCTCTCGCTGAAGTTTGTGTCACCATTCTTTCAGCGTTTTAAAAATTTTCCACTGCGAGGATTTTTGGCCACTTTTCGAATCGGGCACCATGGGCACCCAAAATGCATGATGACGTCATGCTGAGTGGCGTCTTTTAGAGTTTGTTTGTGGTTTGTTGCTTGGCAACTGCGGATACCAAACCGATAGAAAGAAAGATTTATGACCAAAGCAAAATCGCACTTCGCTTGTGATCCGGGCGCGACAAAATTATAAACTTGCCACTGCGAGAATTATAATTTATTATAGTGTCTTCAATTAGTGTGTAAACACTAAAATGACTGACACTTTAAAGTTACCGTCTATATATTTATCTATCTATCTTCTATGGAATGGAGAAGTTAATAAAAAGCACTATTGACTGCTGTAGACTCCGCCATATGGTTGATAACTGTTAAATGTCACTTTCTAGAGAACTGGTAACCTACTGCTGATGGTGTTCTATGGTGCTATTCTTGGTGTTGCAGCAAAATGTATCTCTGGTATGGATTTATGAGAATTACCTTTCTAAAGCTTTTTTTATTTACACAGTCTGTGGTCAGTGTTTTATACCTAGTACGTGTTTCATACTCAGTCCGTAGTTTCTAGTCCGCATTTTATACTTAGTCTGTGTTTTATAATGACCGATTATGAAAGAGGTCTGTAAGCTACAGTATTACAGTGCATGATCAGCTGTCATGAGTAGGATATAACCCCAGTGGACTGGAGTACAGAAATAACTGCAGATGTCCTGTGTATTTATGCCCTAAGAGAAAGCAAGGGTATGAATTTTAGAAAAGATGGAGTTAGCAGGGTTTTTTTCTTAACAGATGTTGCTGAGCTCTTGCTAGATCTTGGATGTTCTCCTTCCTTGGTTGGTAAGTGTTGGAATATTAATTAAAGATGAGTAAAGTATAAAGCAAACATGAATAAATATATATGTGTGTGTGAGTGCATTATTGTCTAATTTGTTGCCTGCAGGTGGTATTGTGCTTCCGTTGCTGGGAGCAGTACCTGACTCTGCTATCATCATTGTTTCTGGACTTGGTGATGATGCTCAAACTAAGCTCTCAGTTGGAATGGAGCGAGTTGTTAAATAATATTTATAACGATTATAGTCAACTTAAAGATTGTCTCCTTTCTGAACATTCCCGTTGTATTTGCTCATTGCTTTTTTGCTCCCATGGTTACAACTTTTTGCTGTTTTTTGCCTTTGTCTGTTGTGAGTTTTTGCATGGGTACTATATATATTCTAAAGCAGGGATGTTGCCAGGCCTATCGGTCCCTTTGCATTGGCTATTGGCTTCTCATTTGAATAACCCTTGTGTGACAGGTGCCATTAAAGTGGGGTTGTTGACATTGGTGAAGTTGCTATGGTTACCTCTTCATTTCAGTCTGCTCACTTTGCTTACTGTTGCTTGTGCTGTCATTGCAAGGCTCAAAATAATTTTTCAACAGTGGCTGGTGTGCTGTGCACTTGACCAGTCAAAACAACCCTCCAACTAAATGTTTGTCCTTTGACTGGCCGTTAATTTGAGCCCTGCATCACCTGCATCTAACCTCAGTTCATATCCTGTTGGATGGGTTAAATCTCTAGTACTGATTTTTCTGTGTTGACAAAGTTGCAAAACTAGACTATAAAAAAATTAATATTGTTTCTTTGTTTGTGAAAGTAACTTCTCTAAGTTCACCATTGTTTGTTACAACAGCAAGGTTGAAAGTAAACTTGTGTATGGTCTTTCAAACAGTACGCTGCCTGGAAGTACCATCATGTTGTTGACTGCTGCCTGGGCCGGCAGCTTGGTTATCGGCAAGTGTGACCTATAGAGAATACTTCACGGAAAGTGCTGGCGTACGGTATTTATACACGAGTTGGTGACGTATCAGAAATCGAACGAGTGAGCGCAGCGAACGAGTAAGATTTCTGATACAAAAACAACTCGTGCGTAAATACCGTACAAAGCACTTTCCATGTGTATGCTGGGTGTCATGTTGTTGCACAGACACGGGGCTATCATCCGGTATGCATTTGGGGTAGCCTGGTTAAATTCCAGGGGCGGGGTGGGGTTATTGTAAAGACTATGCTCTGTGCTAGAGTGCGGATTTGCTGAGTTTTGTACCGGGGCTTACCCCTATCTTTCAAAGCTCAATGTGTCCCTCAAATTAAGGCGGAGTTGTGTCTGGCTGGGTGTCATGTTGTTGCACAGACACAGGGCTACCCTCTAGTATGCATTTATAATAATAATAATAATAACATAATTTATATAGCGCTAACTCCACTAATTGACCAAAGCGCTTTACAATTCATAACATTAAAATAATTAAAAAGATCCCACTGGTAATAAAATATGAATAAATTAAAAACCTATTTGCAGTCTTATTTATAAAAATATCACAATAAATCCTATTCGAAATTATCAAAAAGTTAAACATTATATGCTTTTTTAAAAAGATCGGTCTTTAAGTGTTTCTTGAATAAATTAATTGTATCTAAACTTCTAAGATCTAATGGCAGCTCGTTCCAGAGTTTAGGTGCAGCAACGGAGAAGGCCCTGTCTCCGTATGTTTTAAGTCTTGACTTCGGAACTGCCAGAAGTTTTTGATCAGTAGAGCGTAGCGTACGTGAACATGTACGATAACTAA
>CALNXI010002450.1:11782-35279 GCA_942486025.1 Porites evermanni | reverse complement strand
CCCCCCCCCCCCCCAAACCACCCTTTATCTGAAGGTCTGGATCCGCCACTGCAAAGAGACTCACACATTAAAACGCTCGTTATAAGTTGACTCGGCTGGGAGGATGGCCCCTTTTTCTCGGGACAGCTTGATCTCCATATAAACGGGCCTAATTTACTATTAGTCTGTCTCCATAACGAATAACTTTACTTTTCTCCTTCTTCGTCGACGCCGGGCAGCGAAAACGTCGCCTAAAAAGAGAAAATTCGCGTTCGTAGCTTTCAGTGTCACCGCGATTACTCCAACGCATGACTTTGTCAAAATCAGGTGAAATCTCCTGGAGACCCATATCCAACTTTAGAAAGAGAACGAAAACCGCTTCGTCATTCACCATTATTTGCATATCTCTCATTGTACACCTTGTTTTCTCCTGGGTATTACAGTCGTCTTAAGAGGGGGCAAACAAGGTGTCTATTATGGAAAATGCGCAAATGGTGAATATGAGTGGCTGCTTTTTTTTAGGTCCTTCACGATACGTGAAATCATGAAATAAGGCATTTTCACGTCGTAGTCGTGCAGTGACGGCAAATAAATGTACAGCAAACACCTGAAAAAATTGTGTTTTAAGAAACCTATCTTGGAATTCTTTCTACCTTTACTCAAAAAGCACAGTTCTTCAATTCGGAGCTAGGCTGGTCACCCTTTCAGCCGAGCCAACTGTTTGTTTTCTCGTGTAAACGGTTTGCCGCGTTTTGTAAGGAAATGTACGAAACGTTGACTCGCCCAGAGTGGCTCGGGTAGGCGAGTGACCCTGCTTCTCGAGACAATTGTTTTCCATATAGCAGAGCCTCAATGACCTAGCGGCTTATTGCAGTGGTCGGTTCCAGGTTTAATATCGCAAAATTTTTCCATATTTGGTCGACAATAACTGGTTACCGGTATGATGAATTGTGCTTGGGATTTTAGCCAATCAGAAACAGAGAAATATTTTGAATGAATAATAATTTGATATATTGAACTAGGAAAGAAAGTTTTTCCTTTTTATTAGACCAGATTCAATGATCAAACCGGATGTTCGAACACAAGATATGGGCTCGGTTCCTCGAAAGATGATAAAAGTTTAACCTAGGATTAAGCCAAATTTCAAGCACAGTTTTCTCGTCTAAGAACATGCAACTCGAGGTTTAAAAGTACTGTTGAGCCTTTACTACGAGATACAGAAATGATAACACAAAATGCTGCTGACCCTAAGTAATGCATAGAAATGTAAAGTAAAAAAACGAACCAAAATTTTAATCCTGGATTAACGCTAATCTGCATTTCAGGATCCGGGCGCACAAAAAATTCCTTGTTACTAGTGGGTCTTCCGGGTGTGGACTCCCAGGTGAAAGGGGTCGGAATACCCGGCGTCAGAAAACTGAAATTAAACCCCAAGGGTGTGGGCGTGACCCCTAAATGATCCGCCTTTCTAAAAGAGACATCCAAATAAGAGCTGTTTATAGTGGTTTAATTCTTAAAAATTCGTTTGGAAAAAGGCAGCAGTTTTCGCAGATTAAGCACAAGAAATGCAAAGACAAGGATGAACTATATTTTAGCTACAATCATGGACACAAGTCTTGGGACACTTTTGCGTTTCTGGGGCGTTTTCCAATTCAAACTGGTCCAATCCCTCCCTCACCCTACAAACAATGTTGGACGCGTGTATCCAGAATTTTTTTTTAGAGTTTCAACTTTGTATGGGGTGGAGGGAGGGAGAATTGCAAGAAAATTCCGAAAAGATTGCACTGTTTTAAGAGGGAACCGAGAAATGACAGAAAAATATGAATATTGCACTCTTTTCCCAAGAGTTTGTCCAAGATTGTAGATTATAGGATCCTCTAGTACATAGCGCATTTAAAGCAGCATATTCTCTTATGAAAGTTGAACTGCAGTGTAGGATATCAAAATTTTTTTCCCCATTTTCTAATTTCAACAGACTTTTGACAAACTTGTTGAATTAAATGATTCTTAATTGTCGATTTCTTTCCGCGTTCGAAAAAGCAACGGCCGCAAGCCCACCAATGGTCTTTTCTTCTTGATTTACATCTGTTTGCTACGCCGCGAGGAGCGGCAATCATTGATCGCTTACTGAACAACTTCATCAGACCAGGGATCTCATGTTGCTCAACAGCATAGAGGATTCTTCGTTCGCGATTGAAGTGCGTTGTTACCTGAAATACAGATATTGTATCAGTTATCCCCCTCGTTGAATCATTATCATTATAATTATAATTACATGTATCATTGTTATTTACTTATTAGTATTATCATCATCTTCAGTATCAGCACATTATTACCATCATCATCATCATCATCATCATCATCATCATCATCATCATCATCATCAACATCAACGTCTTCATTATAATTATGATGATGATGATGAAGATGATGATGATGATAATGATTATTATTATAATTGTTAGTGCACACGGTTTTCTTGGGGTCAGCACTTATTTCCATCCGCTAAACTGACATTTTCTTCTCAGTGGCTCTCACAAGACGTTTCACTTTTCTTACTTGAAATTTCTCTGTCTCTTGAAATTTCTGTTCATAAAAGTCTAAGTCTCTTCAATTTTTAAGGAAAAAAAATTCAGGATGGCACGAGTAATATTCGATCTCGGATCATCGGCTCTGCAGTGCATCACTTTAACCCCTATAACACCGAGGGTTTGAGGGTTTAATTTGAATATATATAGCAACAACCCTAAACCTAACCCTAACTTAACCCTAACCCTAACCCTAACCCTAACCCTTACTTTGTGTACGAATCATTAATCTGTCAATGTTAGTTTGGCGGATGGAAACAAGTGACGACCTTTTCTTGGTCTTCCAACCGTTTCATTTCCTGGTACCAGGTGACCTCCCGTCACCTTAGGTATCCATCACCTTGCTGTTACCAGCTTTTTGTAATGGCTATGTACTTCCGCCCAGTCCTGCTTTCTCTAGATTCACATGGAATCTTTTGCTGATTGTTCCCAGGGCACTTTTATTATCTGGTGTTCGCACAGGCAGCCCAAACTCTGTGAGAGTTCGTTGGACTTTGAATTTGTAAGAGAATGTATGAAAAATAAACAAAATACGTCTTAAATTCCAATTTTGGACAAAAATAGAAATAAAAATGACTTACCTTGTGTTTGTGTTTTCGGTTATTTACTGTCTCTCTCTATGCCTCTAGACCCATGTGGAGGCCGTTTTATCGCCGTTTAAGATTTTGAGTTTCTTGCTGTTAGTACAACTCAAAATCTCTTAAACGTCGATAACACGGCTTTCAAATGGCTACTGAAGTCTGTTTGCAAGATTTTGTTTGGAAAAGACCACCCCCCCCCCCCCAATAATTTTTTTTTTGGAAAAAACCCCCCCCCCCCCCCCCAATAATTAAAAATGGTACTCCATCTTAGGGGGGACGGGAAACGTAACCTGATCCTTTATTAATTGTCTTCTTGCTGCACAGACGTGGGCCTCCATTTTTCGATTGGGCTTTGCCACAAGGCAGCCCATAACAAGGCATAGAGCAAAAACAGTGTGAAGATATTTTTAAGGTAGACGTATCAGCGTAATAGCGGTAAGTATACTAAATACTCACCATGTTTTTGTCTAAAACAGTGTTCGGTTGAAACACGACTTTTTCCGAGGGGACAACGACCTCAACGTTCACATCATTCAAGAAGACAGAAATGGGTGGAAGGGATTGGGGTCCTAAATGATCCTCTATCTTGAAGCAGAAATCCTCATATGCTTTTCCGAGAAATGAAATTTCCTCTGGGGATAGAAAGAGAATGAGTAAAGACAATTCAGTAAGAAAACGGACAGGCAATATATAGTCCCTGGGGCTATATAGTCCGGTGTGAGGGAGAAGAGGAAGTCCAACAGGAACAGCGAGAGACTAAATAGAACAGAAAAAGAAACGAGGAATATAGTATTTTTTTCCTGTCTCCACTTTATCTCATACTCGGCTCTAGCCTGTTCCAGGCTCCGATATGGTGGTGAAAAGTCGTTCACTAAAAAGAAATTCGAAAAACGCGCGTGGGCTGGGCAGAGACAGGGCGGCTCTCTCCCATTTTTCCCGCCGCCACCGCCCCCTTTCCTAAGTCGCGTGCGTCTTATTTTCGCTTGGCTCGTTTTAATACGTCCCCACCATACTATTCAGTTCGACTCTCTCCTCTATTTTGCGCTTATTACTAAATAACGCCTGTTGACGTTCCAAGCTAGATTCATCTATCTCAAAAACATGGAAAGGCATTTACTAAAAGAAACTTTACCATGAAAAAGCACCTAGCAAGTGAACTATGTGAGGCAAGGGAGTTTCAGCAACGAGACAAATGATATCTATATGATTCCAGATCCGGATGATCTCTCTTTTCTTCTTTTATATTCAGAAAATATCAGTGTAGCCATTCACTTGCATTGCTATCAATTCCCCTAACGCTTAGTTTCCATACAATCGTCCGAATCACTTCCATCGTCTTAACAGAGTCGTATGGAACGATCGAAATGATCAGAACTGTCACTTAAAAAACCAGGCTATATTCCGATCTTAGTTTTATCCGAGCGACTGCGATCTCCTCAATTGTACGTACCGTTCCGTATCGCATAAGAGGTGTTCTTTTTGTTATCGTCTCGATCGAAACGATTCTACTTAATAAATGAACAGCAAGCTTATTCTAAGAACAAAGGGAACTACAGATCACAGAAAACAATGACAATGGAGGTCTAGCAGAGGTGCAGATATCGCTCCTTAGCTTACTACGGCAGTAAACGCTAAAGACTATTAAAAGATAAACGTGTAATTTTCAGCTCGCCTGCCTCCAACCCTCCCCCTCCCCGCGGTCACTTACAAGATGGTAGTCACAGAAAATAGGAATGAAGACCAATCTGGTCGTATAGCCGGCGAAAGCTTTATTTAACCCCCAAAAATTCCATTCTAAAACTGAGACAGCCAAGGTATCGGAATTTTTACTTCTACCTGGCTCATCACGGTCTCACCCTAACCAGGACGAAGAGCTCCCCTCCCTTTATATTGATTCTATCTCCTCCTCGCCCCGCCCCGCCCCGCATGGTCCTTGTGGTGGCGACAGTAAGGGATTTTACGACAGTAAAACACTGATTACCATTTGGGGACACTTAGCACAATCGATCCTCCTATTCACGGTAACAATGCTCAAATCAGTTTTTAGACTTCCCGTTTACAAAAGCTCTATGCTCTTTACCTTCATCATTGATTGTCACAGATGAATTAGACTTTGTTATCTTGCACTGAATTCTTTGCACCTTTGCGGACCTAGCGACTAAAAAAAATATTCAGCGGGTATTTAGGTTCTGATTTCACTATGCTCGAGTAGCAGAAGCTATTTACTTTTAGTAAAATCCAGCTAGTGGTCTATTATCATTAATGGTGCGTTCTGATTGGTTGAGCTACTATTAGGCTATATGTTATAGCCCACTAGTAGCGAAAAGCGCCGGCTTTTTGGCGGCAAAAAAGGATTAAAGTCTAGCTTTAACTAGCCAAAGTTGTTTTGTCTCGATATTTTTGACCAACTAGTTGGATTTTGAAAATGAAGAAACGATCGTCGCAGTGAACGCAATTTATGCAATTGCGTAAAGAAGCCTGAAAAAAATTCAGGACTTCAACGGGGTTTGAACCCGTAACCTCGCAATACCGGTGCGATGCTCTACCAACTGAGCTATGAAGCCACTGACGTTGGGAGTAGGTCAATTGTGGGTTCATATGTTCCCGTGAAAGAAATTAGTGTTAATGATACTAAAATGAGTGTTAATTTTACTAAAACAATTATTCCTCTCGCCCTCATGGCCTCTGAGTCAATAGCCCATTCGGCCTTCGACTATTGTCTCAGAGTCCATTCGGGCTCAAGGAATAATTGTTAATTATGTCAAGATAGGTGCGTCATATTTGAAAGACAGTGCATTTTCATCCAAAGGCTAAGCTAGGTACGTGAAAGGACAGGGGCACCCAACGAGAATATAGTTCAAAAGTACTTAAACATAGCATCGTTAAAAGTATTTTAGTATTTAAACGGTAGATATAGGCATATTTTTATCCCCTAAAAATTTTTCATCTGTTCGGATTTTCTGGCTGAAAGTCTAGTGATCCGAAAATTATGGGGATCAAAACTTACCCTTTCGAAAATTTCAGGCAGAAAAAAGGCTCCCGAAAATTCTAGGTGACCTTTTTAGGGTAAAAATCCGTTAAAAATGGGCAATTGTACCATTTTTCAGATGTTCGAAAATGTTAGGAGAGACAGGCAAGCAAGAACTTTTACAACAAATGTTCCGAAAATACTAGATCTCAAATCGTCTTCCGAACAGATATTTTTCCCACAAATTGACGTTGGGTGCCCCTGAAAGGAGAACCGAGTACGGGCACTATTCTGTGCAACAAATCTCAACCTTTTGAACACCTAAAGCTGCACTATTCAACCGTGTGTCACTAGCTTAAGAGTTGTCAGCTGTAATCTCCGGGGGGTACTCTCTGTGGTGGCTCATATAGGGAGGCTACGCCTGAAAGTGATACTGACCTTTTTCAGGCTTCACGTGTATAAAACAGGGGCAACGACCGTTTTCTAGGAAATAACTGTTCATTCGGAGCTCTCTAGAACGCCTTAAATTTGGTGACTTTTTATCGTCTTCAGAGTTTCGGTATTTGTATGTTTTGTTCACCTAAGAATTTCGTAGCCTTTTTATTTTTTAAATTCAGATTTCGACGCCTAAAAATGTCTGCAACTCACTTGAAAGCTCACTTGAAATAGGAAAACGGAAAACGGCTGATTGACGATTGATACACTGAAGATCGAATGAACCCATAAGAATCCTCACTGATCCTTACAGCTGTCGCTAGGTTCCTAATAATTCCCGGACCAAAAATTAACCCTAAAAAATCCCATGCCGAATTTTCGAGCCTTAGAAAGCGTAGATCAGATGAAAGGGTAATGATTTCGTGAGTTGAAGTATACGAAAGCGTAGGGACGTCATTTAGGTTTTTAAAGGGCCTATAACTGAAGTAACTCGAGCTGACGCATCTTATGGCTATTTCAAGTTAATTTATTAAACGCTACATAAAATAACAAGAAGACTTGTTAGTAGCAACTAAATTATGCACTGAAGCACACGTACCAACTCCGCGGTATGGCCAGCACCTTACGCATGCGCACAACCATATCACCCCGGCAAAGGCAGCCACGAACAGCTGCTTCGCCCTTCGCTTAAAGGAATGCTTTGCACTCTCCTCGGCAGTTAAGAGTCTTTGATACGCGGGCTTTCTCCCCGCTCATTGATCCGACGGTTATGCCACGCTAATGAGCCCCAAAAAGGGCGAAACAGCTGTCCATGGCTGCCACTGCCGGGGTGATATGGTTGTGCGCATGCGTAAGGTACTGGCCATACCGCGGAGTTGGTACGTGTGCTTCAGTGCATAATTTGGTTTGTTGTAGGTATGTGAAAAGCGTACCATTTGTTGATAGAAGGTATACGAAAGGGTTCCCCGGAATTATAGTTTGTCATGAAAATAACACACCTTCATCGTGTCTCTTCTTATGATATTGTGGGGTAGTAACTAAGAATGGCCTTGAATGCACTTGTCCCGTTAGGCCTGAGCTGAGCTCTATTTTGATGACCAGTTCCCATTTATTTCTTTCGAGGATATCTCCTGTTTCTAGCCAGTACACCCGATATCCGTCTTTTGTCGCCGAACTGAGATCAACTATGACCACGCTACGTTCTCTATCATTCCGTAACATGCGAAGTTGCAACTCCACGGCACCTGAAGGAAATTTACAATTCGCTCAAATAAATTATTTGGCTTATGGTAGTTTCTTTATGTAAAGAGTTCTAAGTTAATAGTCAAGGGGTTGGGTATACGAAAGGCCAATCAGAGAATGATGCACCTTCTAAAATTTTGCATTGACCCTTTTCCAGCCAGATGCTTTTGGTGCAGGGCTGTCGTGAATACACAAGTGACCTTACTTGTGACTATATGTTCCCACCTGGGACCTGGAAACGAAACAATCTCTTTTCCAGATTTTGCGTTACCCTTGTCCAGCGGAATGAAATCTGGGAACGAGATTGCAATTATTCTTGCAATATCTACGCGTGCGAGTCACTTCACCTGATTATTTTATTTATTAATTTATTTATAAACTTCGTCAGGAGGCCTGGATCACTCACAGAGCAAGCTCCACTACGAGGTCCAGAAAAGAAAAAAGGAAAAAAAACGAAAATTAGAAATACAAATACTAACAAAAATGACAACACTTTAGAAACGACAAAAAAACAGCAATGAAAACAGAACTGGAGAGGACGTCGATAAAAAATCAACAACTTATACGATCGAGCAAGCTGTTCAGTGGCCGACCAGTGTGGCACCTAATATACACACTAAAGGTCTGGGGGGTGCCGACATCAGAGAGAGCTTGTGTGTTCGCATACGCTGATGTGCCGATTAGTGAAACCGACATAGTCCATATCTCTATATATCACAAAGACCACATGTAAAATTATATACAATGCATTGCTCATTTACGATCTTCTATTTTGGTTCCAAAAAAATAATAAAATAAACAGATAGATAAAATAAAATAGATTAAAAACGGTTAGCCTGTACACAGACTGTTGCTTTATTTTTCTTTTCGATAATTGGCGAGCGCTAGCTGTCATGTAATTCCCAGCTGTTCTTATTTTTATCACGCGCGTGCTTGGAGGCCTTTTAAGAGAAAATAGAGGGTCTGTGAACAGGCTGAAAAACAGTCACAAGTCTTATTGAAACTAGAGCATTAAATACCTTTCTGTTAGCAGCGACCTACCTATAGTATCGTGTGTCCTTCTCGCTGCATCAGGGCATCTCTGTGTAAAAGCACGAACGTTACTGATTTTTTCGGACGCTTGTATCATAACAGTTACTTCTGAGTCTACCAAATGATCTTTTACTAGCCCTTTGACACTTTGTCTTCGCCTTGTCTTCTTATAGCATTCTTTAAGGTCTATTATCTGGATTTCAATGTCATCTGCAGGAATCGTGTTTGACGCCTCGTGAGGATCGGTAATCAGGCTGGTGTCCCTCTCTTCTGTATTAACATTGTTATAAAAAATAAGCGAGATTTAAATTACTAATCTCGTGCCCAGAACTCTTATTGACGATGCCGAAGGCGAGATCTGGTCAAGTAAGAAAATTCAGTTTTTCTGATTTGCTAGACTGTGAGCGAATGACGTGAATTCCGTGTCTCCTGCGCGCGCTATGGCGTGTGATTAGGCCTCTTCCGAGTTCAAAAAACCCTCACTTTCAAAATGAGACCAAGTGCACAACCTTTCTTGCGGAAATTAGTTTTATTTGCATGAGAATGAAAAATCATTTCCATATTAAAGGCGGGCCACTTAACCTCGTTTTGATACAGAGGCTGGGGAACTTGACTGAAATGGCATATTAATTCTTTTCAAAGTCTTCATTTCCGTTCAAATAAATATCTTCACGAAGAAGTAGTTTTCCGTGTCAATATAACTTGTAAAACCATTTTTATTTTATCTCTCTTAAGACACTAAAGCTCTTTTGATATGAAAACGGTGAAAACAATTCTCGCGTAGAAGTTGACGCGCACTGCTTTGATTTCAGCGCGCGCTATGTTTAAACTTACTGCCGCGTTGTATAATTTGATGTTACAAAGAACAACAACAACAACAATTAGTTGGTTCATACTTAAGATACACGTATAACCACGTTTTAGTAGAAAAAAACTTCACGGCTCTATCAAATTTATTTATCTATTAATTTATCTCTATCTATTAATTTATCTCTATCTATTAATTTATTTCCAGCATACGCTATTGCATCGCCTTTCACATTCCTGACAGGCAATCACCTGTACAGATCGGATTTAACCAGATCTCGCCTTTGGCTTCGTCAATAAGAGATCTTGCTACGAGATTAGAAACACTGAACTCTGCCATAATCATTTTTACCCTTGGGGGTACAAGCAAACCCAAAACCCTCAGTCGTAGGGTGGGGAGGGAAGGAGATGGTTGGATCCCTCTTGGGTTTCTACTATGTTATATTATTAGCAATTATTGGAGTTCGTTTTATTATTTATTTAAATACTTCTTACTTTAAAACATGCTTACCGCGGTCTGTTAGGTGTTAACCGGCAAATTTAGGATATAAAGGGGTGTTTAGTTTTAAAGCAGATATTATTCAAACAGCAGTTTCATTCGTTGAATTGCATTTTTGCGAGTGTTCTTGTTCTTCTTAGGCAGAAGTTCGGTTATTTCTTCATCGCTAAACTTGTGAAATTTTCCGCTAATTTTCTCCAGCTCTAACACAACTGCTGGAGTTAACGGGACCTCGCCCCAGGAGCTTCTCGGTTGCTGTGCATGCCTTTTTCTCGCTCCAGTCTGTGCTATTGACGTCATTTTATCGGATATCTCAAACACTTCTGAAAGTTGGTCAACGCTAGCTGGTCTTGAAGAACAGAATTAGCCGGAGGGTCTGAACCAATCAGAAACGGAGAAATAGTTTGCATGAATGAATAATGATAAAGATTTAATAGACAGCGACCTGTGGAAAAAAATCGCTCGAGTCGTTTCGGAGATATACAAGAAAGCGCTAAAAGTCCAAATTCTGAATGAAGTTGCACTTATACAGGTGGTGAGAAAACGGGTTAGTTTTCAAGATCGCAAGAACGAAAGTAAACCAAAATTTCCCAGCATCAAAATATGATATTAAGCAGCATTCTGACGCTACTTAAGAATAATTTGAGTCATTTATAACGTTTTTATTAAATAATCTATCACGGCTAATGAAAATTTAAGGTTTGAAATATGTTTTCGTTTTAGTGGAATTCAAACATACAGAATTTTTTGCCTCTTACGGAGATTGTTTGCTAAACACCAGACTTTAAGTTCCTAGTGTTGGATTTTCAGTAGCAGGTCGAGATCACACAAAATTCGGCTTTTATCAATTTCAAAGTTGTTTGTTTATTGTTGTCATAGTAATATCGTTTTTTATTAAAACTACATTTTCACAAATTTCAATCCATAGCCAATTACTGGTGAAAATGTTATAGCGATCGGACAAGGAAAACACCACTTTTAAGGCGATTGAAAAATATCGGTATGGCCACTGAAAAACTGTATCGAAACACCTTAACATGGCCGCCGTATGGTTAAGGCAAATGGGGTGGCATTCATATTCCCTCCTGTATAGTGTGGGTTATGTTTCATAAAATTTGCAAGTTAACTCAAGAGCAGTTGAAGCACAAATCTTTCAATTACCATCTATAAAAGGTCTTTCAAGCTTAAGACAATACCACAAACGAAGGAAGTCGTTTTCAAGGGTCGGCAAGCACCGCTGACCCTTAGAAGAATTGCGTATTAGACTTTAAAAGAGCACAATACATTTTTAGTTTTAACGACTACTTTATATTAGATGCTTTCTGCTTCAGAAAACAAGAACCGCCTCAGGGGATTATTCCTGTGAATAGCGCTTTGCACTATTACTAAAAATAGGTTTTGTCACCTTAGACCCCCCGCGTGACTCAAACAAACTTTGCGTTCTATGGGGTTTTGTATGAGCAACGTGAGTTTCCGACATGAAAATTGCTCATAGATTCGCAATGAGCATTTTTAAAATGATTTTTGAGCTTTATTCTAACATATAAAAGGCATTACTGCTGGTACAATACAGTACTTTATACCCTGTAACACAGTAAGAGTTGCCTTCGCACTTGAAAAAAAAAACTAAGCATCCTTTGCCCCAAAATTTAACCAAATGAGCCTTTTATGAACAGCTATGACGTCCTGCTTTCCATAGAGCCGTATTATATACATTCATTTTACCCACTGTAATGACACTACCTTTATGGATAAAATCACTCATCTGTACAGGTTTTCCATGTTTGACCTTGTCTTAGCACACATTATATTATATTTTTGCCGATGAAAACCTTTAAAGACGACGTAAATTTGTTGGCGAACGTGACTTTCATATACCGATGAAGTACAGCAGGGACACGAAGTTTGTGACGTCATTAGTGCAAAGCGCTATTCACGGTGAGACTGTGCCCGGCGCACGGTTCTCCAAATCCTGGCCCCTTTCAGACCAAAAGAATGTCATTTTCCACACCTGTTCTCAGACCTGGCCTCTAAAATCCATACGCGTTTTCACAACTGGCCAGGCCTTGCCGCCATAGTTAATAACTTAGATAAGAACGCCAACAAACAGATTTCTTAAAAGGAATTTCGTTCGAATTTGCATATTACTCTTTCTTTCTTATTCATTTGGAATTGAAACGATAAATATGTTCATTCACTCCCATAGTTACCTCCAAGAACCATACCCTATTCCAGACCAACATGGGTAAAGTCTATACCCGTCTTCAGACCAAAATAGCGCAAAAACCACATACCCTTTAGGGCAGCACATACAGTGGAACCTGGATGTAACGAAGGGCCATGGGACTGAAAAAATTTGTTCGCAATAACGAGGTTTCGTTATGTTGAGGTTCGTTTTCATAATTTTACTATTACTAGGGTAAAGAAAATCGCTCGTTATACCGAGGACTTCGTTATGTAGAGGTTCGTTATATCGAGGTTCCACTGTACCTATATGGCTTCTATAAAGGAGTACACCCCTCCCCCCCGGGAACGGGAACTCAGCGCAATTTCTGTTTATTCCATTTTGGGGAAAAAAGCATGGCCGTTTCTTGTACATTAATCAACAAAGATACCACAGTACGTGTGGCTACCAAGAGTGACTTCTACAATTAAGGTAATTGTGGCGGCTCTTAGTTCAGTGCAGCTTTGATTCAAAGGAAGAACACCCGTAGCACTAGTCATGATCAAGCGCGTCGTCAACGTGACTTTTTCCTAAGCTTTATGAGAATTATGAGAATTATGAACATGCGTAATTAACTCATTAAAATTCCGTCTAGATAACCAACGACAGTTCGTTAGGCTAACAGGAAGCGTTTCGCCAAGGATTTTCAATCAAGGATGAATTCAAGGTCAGGAACCCCGGATACGAAATCGTAAAAGGATTCAGTTTTCAGATTCTTATTTTTTTTTTCCTGATCGTGATTTGCCAAGTGATAATGTAATATTAGAATATTATTATTATTATTATTATTATTATTATTATTATTATTATTATTATTATTAATACCCTACCCTTGTAAAAAGGAGATGTATTGAGTATCTCGTTGGATGGTAAAGAGCACCTTAGCCCGTTTACCCGTGTTCCTACCAATGATGCTTCAGCACCGCGAGTCTCGAACCCTCTCTCCGCCTGGATAAACTCATCAATATCATTCAAATCAGCTTCCAAGAAATTCATCGGGGATTCTTTGAAAATATTGCCAGCCTCAAATGCAAAATGAATTCCAAACTTCGAGAGGACGTCTCTAAAAGACAAATCAAACAGCTCCAGTTGCTGTTACGATCATTTAACTCCCACCTCTCTTCAGAAGCACCGTAAGCCTCAACATCCTGTTAAATAACAAAACCTCTGACAGATTTTTCACCTGAATACACTGCAAAACAAAAGAATTGCATTCCTTTCTGTTGTTCTAGATGATAAGCTTCCCAGGTGGCACCAACGTCATCTAATCAGTTATCTTTAAATTCTAAAGCCAATTTGATTGAACGCTCACAGTCAAGGCAGATCAAGCGTACCCCCAAGATTCTATTAATAAATTGATTATTTAAAAAACTAATCCGAGTCGTTCCCGCACCTGTTGTCAAATTCAAACCATGGAGCCGTGAATATTTTACGAGACCTTCTCTGATCTGTATTTGGTCAAACTGGAAATCTTTGAATGGATTAAATCTCTTAGATGACATTTACACCACAATTAAGGGAAACTGAGCTGGTAGAAATTTCGTATTTGCCTCGCGTGTGAATTCATGGTTCATTACGCATGCAAGAACTTGGCAGAGATGAATCTGATCACGGGTGAATCTACAACTACCAAAGGACGATATAAACTTTCGAATATTAATAAATTCATTAATGGTATCCATTCGCAACCCCAGTGCTTACGGGTTTGGGAATGCGCACGTAAGCTCTGGGAAACTCTGCGCCGGTGTAGCCAAAATCTGGCTATTTGGGCCTCACAGCGTATGTTCTTTGATCCAACCAAAACTTTTTGCTTCTTTTAGATCTACTTTATTTCGAAAGTCTTGTGCTCTTTCGGTACTAGAACTGATTAAATTCAGTTAACGTTGCCCTTGAAGAATTTTCAGGTATCCAAGGCTCTTCTGGCGGTGTATGACATTTGCAGACTGCAGACTGCAGATTGCAGAATGCATGAGGCAGCAAGACTGTTAATTGAATGAAACCAAAAATATCGTAATAAAGGTGACGTCATCATCAACATTACCTTGTTCCGAGAAGTAAGGCCTAGAAGCGAAGTTTATATTTTTCACGCAAATTACACCGACCTCATTCCTAAAGGAGCTGTTGGCTGTTCTTTTCTTATTCAATTACAGCAGAATAATGTCTGCCGATGTCACAAACTTGCTCATGAATCCATAGCAACAGTCTAGCAATTTAGCCTACACCGCAGACGAAATTAAACTATGGTTATATAAGTCTGTCTGTGAAACAGCGCCGGAACGCCTTATTCTACGGGGGCCCCACCCGTGTACTAGGACTTGAGTATGAGCAATGATTTGCCTATTTAGAAATTCAAAATACACTTAATAATAATAATAATAATAATAATAATAATAATCCATTTATATAGCGCCTTTTCTACAAGATTCAAAGGCGCTGTTTACAAAAAATTAGATAGAACTAAAAAGTAAAAATAATCAAAAGAAATTGACATTAAAACTAGACGCTAACTACAAAATAGATAAATGTACACAATAGATAAAAAATCAGATAAAAACAAAAACGTCACGATTCATAAGCTCGCATAAAAAGAAATGTTTTAAGTTTGCGTTTAAAATCTTCAATTGAGTTTGTATATTTAATATCCTCAGGTAAGTTATTCCAAAGTTCCGGAGCAGCAACAGAAAGAGCTCGTTTACCATACGAATTGAGATTAAAATAGGGTTTAACTAATAAATTTCTATTAGAGGATCTAAGATTGCGGCTGGGTGTATACAATTGAAGGAGTTCCTGTATATAGATTGGAGCTCGATCATGTAGTACTTTGTAAGTAATTAACATAATTTTAAATTCAATACGAAAGGAGACAGGGAGCCAGTGAAGATCCCTCAGGACTGGAGTAATATGGCAAAATCTTGGACACTGGTTGACAAGGCGAGCAGCAGAATTTTGAACATGTTGAAGCTTCCGAATAAGATAGGATGGTATAGGCCGTACAATAAAGGATTACAATAATCAAGTTTAGAAGCTACGAAGGCATGAATAATGATCTTTGCAGCATCATAAGTAAGATATTTGCGTATGAAACCAATGTTACGAAGATGGAAAAAGGACGATTGACAGACTGCATTGACATGAGGTACCATACAAAGGGACTGATCAAAGATAACTCCAATATTGCGTGCACTGGGGGAGCAGGATACAGTCTCATTACATATATCAACAGAAGATAGTGGTGGCCGAGGTCGATAGAAAGAGAGAACTTCGGACTTGTCTTTATTTATTTCAACTTGTTGGAAAGCATCCATGCGTCCATGTCCCGAACACAGTTTACCAATTTAGCGTTACTCAGATTCATATCAGAAACAGACGACGTCCTGAACGTAATATATAGCTGAGTGTCATCAGCATAAAGGTGATAGAACATTTGATGACGTCGAGCAATCTCGCCAAGAGGGTATGTGTACATTGAATATAACAACGGGCCAAGAACGGATCCCTGCGGTACACTAAACTCAAGAACATGAGAAGCAGAGCACGCACCATTAACCTGCACAAACTGTGTACGATCAGAAAGATATGATCGAAACCATTCCAATACAGTTCCAGTAATTCCAAAGCGATTGGACAGTCGCGAAAGGAGGATACCATGATCAACAGTATCAAATGCAGCCGAAAGATCGAGAAGTACTAGGATAACTGAATTATGTTGATCTATTGCCATGGCTATGTCATTGTGGACTCTAGTAAGAGCCGCCTCTGTACTTCTGGTAATTCGTCGAGTCCAGGTAGGATCTCTTCGTTTTACATTATTTGGCATATCCCTAAATACTGCTAAGATGAAATACGTCATTTAAAAGGTGTTAAATGTCCTTGATCTATCCTAGTTGTTTTTGTCGACGTAACTGTAGTAAGCACGAAGTGCTCCCAATCTAAAAACTTTTTTTACAGAAGACTACTATTTAGACAGGCATTAGTGGGCATTGCTACTTGTCATTATCAATTCCCAATAATCAAAGAAGAATAAAGAATCAACGCAATTAGTTATATGCCGGGTGAGTTGAGAAAGGGTCGAAGAAGAATAGCCAACAGCATCTTGGGAATGAGGCCAATGTAACTTTGCGCAAAAATATCAACCTTGTTCCCAGGCTACTTTCTCACTTTCACACGATTTTATATTTTTTGATGACGTCACCTTTGTTAGGAAGATTTTTGATCTCATTTAATTTACAATCTGTGATCTGCAGTGTGCAGTCTGAAGTCTGCATTCTGCAGTCTGCAAATGTCATACACTGTGATTACCGTAATCACCGAGACGAAGTCGACATGACTATATTCGCCGATATTCACGTCGCCTGAGGCGACTAATTGTTTTAGTATAATTACATCGATGATTATTCGAGAAAATATAATTATTGATCAATTTCCGACACCGAAACATCAAAAAATGTGGCTGGCATTTTGAAAACTGCCAGCCTTCAATGGTATAATCGGCCCCGCGCGGTGATTATAGCGGGATGAAGCTAAGCTCCTAGCCAATCATAGTGTCTATTTTCGATAACCATCAACGTAATTACATATACTAAAAGTAGATATTAATGTAGCATTTATTTAGTATTGGGATAAACAAAGACTGAAGAGGGTATTCTTGAATAGTGTTTTTAGTAGACCTACAGCGGATGGAAAGGGGAAGATCGTTCCAAAAATATCGTTCAATAATAGTGGGAGAGAACTTTCTAATGTTTGTTCTGTCAAAGGGAATACATATAGTTGTTCTGAAGAGGCATTTCGAGTAGCATAGCTATGTTGTTCTGAAAAAACTGGGGTCAACTGGTATTATAAGATTGAAGGGTCGTAAATCATTGAAGATATCAAACTGTTAAATATACCTGCAGCATGAAAAAGGTCCCCCTGTTCGGGCGGAGCCTCCCCATATGGGCCATTCTAGGGACTACCCTCGTGATAAGATTATTACAAACTGTCCTAAAACCTAGAAAATGGTCCTGTGCAATTGAAATCATTCATTTTAGCTGCTGAGGAGTGCTTGTCTTTATCAACGGCAAATAGATGAGTTGTAAAATAGCACATCGTGACCGCAGTCAAAATAAGACCCACGAGCATATGTTTCCGCCATCTTCTCTTCCAGACTCGCACAACCGCAAAGTTCAAATAGGACATTTGTAACCAAAACGAGAACGAATTAAAAACAAAGTCAATGCTTAGCGCTATAGAGACGCGAATAAAAAACTGCGCCAGGTCGGTAAACGAAGGTGTGTTGTTGTTGTACATGAAGCTGTACAACTGAATGAAACAGACCGCTGCGATCAAAGCTGTTGATTCACCAAGAATCATCTGAATACTCATATCAGCAATAAAGCGCATACTTCTTGGTGTGCGAAATTTGTCCACCCTCAAGATCGTAACGTCTCTCTTGAGTTTTTTGTAAATAAAGTACCACAGGTAATCGCGAAACACGATGGTGGCCCTTTCAAGCAGATCAACAGAGCCGTGGGCAAAGCTGAGGGCTATAAATCGGTCAGTGTAAAACGCAGACTGCGGACTGCAGACTGCAGACTGAGAGTAAAATGCAGGCTGGGGTAAAATGCAGAATAAAGACTGTAGACGTTTTTAAACATTTGTGCTCCTTCTTCTCCAAATCGGTGAAATAGCTACCCGGTATCAGTTACACACTTCGCTTCCTAGTCGAAGTGCATTGCACATTCGCCAGAAGTTTCAATGAACATCCGAACCGCGTAAGTCTGCGTACCTTGATTTGCAACACTTTCATAGAAGGTCATCCAAATTTCCTGCAGAACATCTTTTTTTGTTGTTGGAATGATTTACTCCCTTTTTATCGCCATAATTCTTCCTGTACAGTATTTTGGGTCAGCAGCTTTCATTTAAGCGTAAACATCGTGGTGTTATACCAATTGACGGTCCCTGATCACGTATGTCGAAAACTTCGCATCTAAAGTTGAAGTGTGAAGTCTCTCGGACGGAAAAAAAAGGTTCAAGAGTGCGATTATAATTTCGGGTCGTCGACGACGTTCCAGAGAAGAAAGGAATGGATTTGTGAAAGCAGATGTCGTCAAGTAAGTGTTCGTTTACTTGTATTTGCGGGATTTTTTTACTCTTAAACCCTTCCACGACTACAGTTTATGCTTGGTCTGCATTTTACCCCAGCGTGCGTTTTACTCTTAGTCTGCAGTCTGCATTTTACACACAGTCTGCATTTTACCCCTGGTCCGCAGTCTGCGTTTTACACTGACCGCAAACTGATTAGGGACTTTAAGATCCGCTACAGCGAAGCTCTGGTACGGCGGATGCAACCGAAAGAGACTGGGCCGACTACGCCGTCTCCCGCCAAAACTCGAATTGATTAAGTTTTGTGTAGTACGGCAGAGTAAAACTCGATTTATTATTCATTCAAAATATTTTCCCGATTCTGATTAGCTAAAAGCACACGTTTAATTCACCATAACCAGTTACTGATGACCAAATTTGGAAGAATTTTGTGTTTA
This sequence comes from Porites evermanni, assembly GCA_942486025.1. Lineage (NCBI taxonomy): Eukaryota > Metazoa > Cnidaria > Anthozoa > Scleractinia > Poritidae > Porites > Porites evermanni. The sequence continues at coordinate 16,406 of CALNXI010002450.1, read as the reverse complement.
ACGAGGAAATGACGTCAAAAATGCAGCGTTTNGTTGGAATGATTTACTCCCTTTTTATCGCCATAATTCTTCCTGTACAGTATTTTGGGTCAGCAGCTTTCATTTAAGCGTAAACATCGTGGTGTTATACCAATTGACGGTCCCTGATCACGTATGTCGAAAACTTCGCATCTAAAGTTGAAGTGTGAAGTCTCTCGGACGGAAAAAAAAGGTTCAAGAGTGCGATTATAATTTCGGGTCGTCGACGACGTTCCAGAGAAGAAAGGAATGGATTTGTGAAAGCAGATGTCGTCAAGTAAGTGTTCGTTTACTTGTATTTGCGGGATTTTTTTACTCTTAAACCCTTCCACGACTACAGTTTATGCTTGGTCTGCATTTTACCCCAGCGTGCGTTTTACTCTTAGTCTGCAGTCTGCATTTTACACACAGTCTGCATTTTACCCCTGGTCCGCAGTCTGCGTTTTACACTGACCGCAAACTGATTAGGGACTTTAAGATCCGCTACAGCGAAGCTCTGGTACGGCGGATGCAACCGAAAGAGACTGGGCCGACTACGCCGTCTCCCGCCAAAACTCGAATTGATTAAGTTTTGTGTAGTACGGCAGAGTAAAACTCGATTTATTATTCATTCAAAATATTTTCCCGATTCTGATTAGCTAAAAGCACACGTTTAATTCACCATAACCAGTTACTGATGACCAAATTTGGAAGAATTTTGTGTTTAACGAGGAAATGACGTCAAAAATGCAGCGTTTTTGCAGGTTAAGGCACCGTTAACCGAGAAGACCAGTGGACGAGGTTGAGTTGTTTTGCTTGTGAACTTGAAAAATGGCGAACATTTCACTCGTTTCAAGAGTAATAAAGAAAAAATAGCTAAAAACATGGCAAGAACAGCAAGAGGACAACTCGGAGGGCGACATCTGCTGTTTGGAGAATATTTGCGGAGCTGGACAAACCTAAACGTGCACTATCGAAGATGAACTTAACATCGATGGATTGATGGAGGTAAGCATGTTTTAGCCATGTTTTTAAACAAGGAATTATTTTGAATGAATAATAAAAGAATTATTGAATTCCGGTGTATGACATTGCAGACGGCAGACTGCAGACTGCAGACTGCATGAGGCAGCAAGACTGTAAATTGAATGAAACCAAAAGTATCGTAATAAAGGTGGCATCATCATCAACATTACCTTGTTCCGAGAAGTACATGTAAGGCCCAGAAGCGAAGTTTATATTTTTCATGCAAATTACAGCGACCTCATTCCTAAAGGAGTTGTTGGCTGTTCTTCTCGTATTGAATTAGAGCAGAATAATGTCTGCCGATGTCACAAACTCGCTCATGAATCCATAGCAAGAGGCTAGCAATTTAGCCTGCACCACAGACGAAAATAAACTCTGGTTATATGAGTCTGTCTGTGAAACAGCGCCGGAATCCTTATTTTATGGGGGCCCCACCTCTCTACTAGGATTTGAGTATGAGCAATGATTGGCCTGTTAAAAAAGCCATTGTCGATTTGCCTATTTAGAAATTCAAAATGCACTTCCGGTAATTCGTCGAGTCCAGGTAGGATCTGTTCAGTTTAGATTATTTAGCATATCCTCAAATACTGCTAAGATGAAATACATCATTTAAAAGGTGTTAAATGTCCGTGATCTATCCTAGTTCTTTTTGTTGACGTTACTGTAGTGAGCACGAAGTGCTCGCAATCTAAAAACTCTTTTTTTACAGAAGACTGCTATTCAGAAAGTCATTAGTGGGCATTGCTACTTGTTATTATCAATTTACAATGATCAAAGAACAATAAAGAATCAACGCAATTAGTGATATGCTGGGTGAGTCAATAAAGAGTCGCGTCGGTGAAGAATAGCCAACAGCATCTTGGAAATGAGGCCAACTTGGCTACTTTCTCACTTTCACACGATGTTATATTTTTGATGGTGTCACCTTTATTAGGAAGAGTTTTGGTGTCCGTTTAATTTACAATCTGCAATCTGTGGTCTGCAGTCTGCAGTCTGCGGTCTGCGGTTTGCAGTCCTAGTCTGCAAATGTCATACACCGATTGAATTCGGCTTTCGTATCATATGAAGAATTATGGAGATCTCGGAGGGTGTTATCCGCCTCGGCCTTCGGCCTCGACGGATAACACCCTCCTCGATCTCCATAATTCTTCATAAGATACTCAGCCTCATTCATTAATTGTTAAATAAACAAATCAGACTCGGCCCCAAGTNAAGTATCGTAATAAAGGTGGCATCATCATCAACATTACCTTGTTCCGAGAAGTACATGTAAGGCCCAGAAGCGAAGTTTATATTTTTCATGCAAATTACAGCGACCTCATTCCTAAAGGAGTTGTTGGCTGTTCTTCTCGTATTGAATTAGAGCAGAATAATGTCTGCCGATGTCACAAACTCGCTCATGAATCCATAGCAAGAGGCTAGCAATTTAGCCTGCACCACAGACGAAAATAAACTCTGGTTATATGAGTCTGTCTGTGAAACAGCGCCGGAATCCTTATTTTATGGGGGCCCCACCTCTCTACTAGGATTTGAGTATGAGCAATGATTGGCCTGTTAAAAAAGCCATTGTCGATTTGCCTATTTAGAAATTCAAAATGCACTTCCGGTAATTCGTCGAGTCCAGGTAGGATCTGTTCAGTTTAGATTATTTAGCATATCCTCAAATACTGCTAAGATGAAATACATCATTTAAAAGGTGTTAAATGTCCGTGATCTATCCTAGTTCTTTTTGTTGACGTTACTGTAGTGAGCACGAAGTGCTCGCAATCTAAAAACTCTTTTTTTACAGAAGACTGCTATTCAGAAAGTCATTAGTGGGCATTGCTACTTGTTATTATCAATTTACAATGATCAAAGAACAATAAAGAATCAACGCAATTAGTGATATGCTGGGTGAGTCAATAAAGAGTCGCGTCGGTGAAGAATAGCCAACAGCATCTTGGAAATGAGGCCAACTTGGCTACTTTCTCACTTTCACACGATGTTATATTTTTGATGGTGTCACCTTTATTAGGAAGAGTTTTGGTGTCCGTTTAATTTACAATCTGCAATCTGTGGTCTGCAGTCTGCAGTCTGCGGTCTGCGGTTTGCAGTCCTAGTCTGCAAATGTCATACACCGATTGAATTCGGCTTTCGTATCATATGAAGAATTATGGAGATCTCGGAGGGTGTTATCCGCCTCGGCCTTCGGCCTCGACGGATAACACCCTCCTCGATCTCCATAATTCTTCATAAGATACTCAGCCTCATTCATTAATTGTTAAATAAACAAATCAGACTCGGCCCCAAGTTTTTTGGTTGTGGTATGTTTATCTAGAATAAATGATTTCTTGGAAAGAATCGAGAGAGCTTATAGTGCTCTACTATGACATGAAAGTCCTCGATGACGCCGAATTTCTCTTACTATACGACCTTTACAGCCCACAAAACCTGGACTTGCCGTGTGACTTGTATCCACATTTCGACCTCCAAAACCTGACCGAAGATGAATGTGTGCCCGAATTTCGGTTCAGGAAAACTGATATCCCAAGGCTTTCTCAGGCTTTGCGGATTCCTGATGTTATAATTTGTCACCAAGGAACAATTTGTGAAGGAACTGAAGGACTATGCATGCTTTTGAAGCGGTTGTGCTACCCTTGCCGATACAGCGATATGGTCCACTTGTTCGCTAGGCCGGTTCCTGTATTGTGTATGATTGCAAATCAAGTTTTGGATTATATCTATCAAGCTCACAGCCATCGCATTCTGCACTGGAATCATCAGCAACTAAGCCAAGCCAATCTTGAAAGATTTGCCGAAGTTGTTCACCGAAAAAGAGCCCCACTTAATAACTGTTGTGCTTTTGTTGATAGCACAGTTCGCCCTATTTGTAGGCCCGGCACTGTTAACCAGAGGTTGCTTTACAATGGACACAAACGTGTCCATGGAATCAAGTTTCAGTCTGTTGTTACCCCAGATGGAATGATTGCAAATATGTATGGCCCTGTCGGTAAGTTGTCTTTTCTTTAGAAAATTGAATCTGGGGTTTATAGGGTGAGGAGGCAACTGCTTAAGTGTATTTTTTTTCTTTTCATCGTAAGAAATCACTTGAAATGAAACTTCTTGGAAACATACAACTGCTTTTTCATGAGAAATTAAAAAAAAAAAACTCTTACAAATTAAAACACTTCACTCTCATTACCTCATAGCCAAGCTGACTATGTCTAAAGAAAAGCATGTTTTTTATATACAAAATCTTTTCAGTTCGTAATAAATATATCAATGAACAAATAAATAGTTTCATTTTTTCCTGAATTGTCATATTTACAAGAAAAATGGATGAAATATTCCTGTGAGACCCTTGATGCTTCAATGTTCCTTTAACAAAATGTTATGTTTTTCACTTATCTGACTGAACTTTAACACTCCTCCTGTCCATGAATTTTGTTGCAGAGGGAAGAAAGCATGATGCAGGTATGCTTGCTGAGTCTCACCTTTTGGATGATCTCCGTCAGTACGCCTTCAGCCTAACTGGACAACCACTTTGTATTTACAGGGATCCTGCTTACCCCATCCGTGTACACCTTCAATGTCCATTTAGAAATGGAGCTTTAACCCCACA
>CALNXI010002450.1:1782-6782 GCA_942486025.1 Porites evermanni | reverse complement strand
AGCGGAAATTGTTATGCAAAACATCGAGGAACAAACCCTAGCTACCTACACGCGAACTGTACCTCTTTGGTTACGTTACGTTAACGACACATTCACCGCCGTACACAAAGACGGAATCGACGATTTTCACGAACACCTTAACAGACAGAACGCGGACATACAGTTCACCAAGGAGATCGAAGAAAATGGTAAGATACCTTTTCTAGACTGCTTGATCACTCGCGACAACAACAAACTAAAAACGACTATTTACAGACCGATTACTAGACCAGTCTTCGTACAACCCGACCTCTCACAAGACTAACTAGTTTGTGACTCCCCTGACAGCCTACAAGACGAGACTGATTATCTTAACAACGTTTTTAGTAAGAACAATTACAACACGGACTTTGTTAGACGGAACACTCACAGTAACACTGATTCCAACACTCAGACCAACTCTGGCCCTGTTACGACAGCGACTATACCGTACATCAGAGGCACCTCTGAAACTATTGCACGTATATTACAACCTTACAATACACGTGTTGCGCACAAACCGATAACCACTTTACGGCGACTGCTTACTAATGTCATGGACAAAGACAAACCGGAGGACAGGCAGAGAGCAGTATACAAGATCAAATGCTGCGACTGCCAGGCTTCTTACATTGGTGAAACCGGCAGAAACCTAATCACGCGACTCACCGAACACAAACGAGCTACGAAGAATGGTGACGTCAACAATCACATTGCTGAGCACCATTTAAAGACGAAACATCAAGTTGACTGGGACTCTGCGACATTTATAACGTATTCTACAGACTACTATCAACGTCTTACTTTAGAAAGCTGGTTTACTAACTTAGAACAAACGCCACTGAATCGTAGCCAGCAGTTACCAGCGCGGTACAAACGACTTATTGACGAGATCAAGCAAAACTAACTACGAGAGAATGACAATTTGACTAACAATAGACGACTGTTTAACTGTGACAATAGACGGATCGAAACGCACCAATTACTGATTACGAGTCTTCATAGCCAATAACATCACGGCTTAACTGACAGACGACCAATAACATCACGATGTAATTGACCAATCAGATAAATGACCAGAGTATAATACCATCAACTGACGTGATACAACTCACTTTGACGCTGAAGATGACTACCGCACAGGTTGTCGAAACGTCAGTCACTGTCAACAACAACAGTCCTATTCAGGACTACGTTCACCCGGACGATCAAACTCAACCTACTTTTGAAATGACTCCTGGGTTCAAACCTTTCACAGATGTAATATTCATACCATCTCTTCCATTGCGTCCACCTTTCCGCGACTTTCGAAGCTGAACCAGACAGATCCATTGGAGGCAGCGCTCTTTCCGACGAATTCGCCATCCTCGTCGCCAATTCGTAGAGTATTAACAGCCACAAAGGCAAACAAGACGCTACGGAGCTAGCGTACACTTCGGCGTCGTGGTTGTTGAACTAATTAATTGTAAATGCGGAGGAATAGTAAGAAATCAAATATGGTAAGAGTAAGGTGTGAAATTATGGGATTTGTCAGGATATTCTGAAAAGAGCAACATCCAAGAGGCCTACTTGCCAAAAACTAGCATTTCAGGACAAATTGTCTCCGCGATATTAGCCCAGTTATGCTCTGATAACTCCATACAAATCCTTCTAAAAAACAATTCTCTATTTTTCTTCGTCACATCAGGCTTCAAAAACAGCATAGCAGTCTCATGTACTGATTAAAGATATGTAAGGCATGGGTAAGGAGTCAATTACGTTGAGCATGGAATTGGCTAAAACTCAAAGTCACGAGTTCGAATGTTTTGAGGATAATTATTCACTGACTATCAGCACGCAGGGATGTCGGATAAACACAAGGAAGTTTAACACCAAAGGAAAATAGCCTTTACAGAGCTTTAAAACACAGCATCCACCAACACAAACTTGACTTGAACTTTGAGTAAAACTAAACAGCCTCTACCAATAATAACAAACTCTCACTTGAACTTCAGATATCTTACGGCTTCCGCGAACTTGTAAACACCGAATCTGAAAATCGACCTTCGTCACACTTGACTAAACACAGCAGTCCAGCTCGTGGGAAAAAACTTTGTTCGTCAAAAGAACTCGCTTGGAACTTGTATGCCGTTTGACATAAGGTTCTAGAAAATACTAAACAGGCGAAGTAGCTTTTCGACATATTTTATGATTTCAGTAACTGATGCAAATCTGCTGACTCATGCTGAAATGTAAACATGCCCTAATTAATTATTCATGGCTAATCCAAAAACGTAGAGAACGTTCGAGAAAGTCACGCAACGCATGAAAGCAATTTTGCTACGTAACACTCAACAAAGACAAAATGTCTTTGTGCAGCATTTTGTAACTTTAAATTCATCATAAAACAGTTCGAAAGGAGGGCTCACTCGTGAAATGTTTTTCAACACTCGAACAGAAATTTCGTGTCTGTGTGCGGCCATGAAATATCCTCTATTTATTCCTCGAGTAATTAAAGTCTAAACTCGAAGTGATCTCAAGATATCACGAAGTAGTCCGATCTAATTTCGTGAAATAGTTGAAACAAGCCGAAAAGTCACGAACTTGCACGCCCAATCTTGTCCCGAAACTAGTGCATCATTTCATAACTACTTTTCATATCCCAAACTACCTTGGGTCGCAGTAGCGCAATCGGCTAATCCCTAAACTTAGAGTCTCCTCTGATCTGACGGGTCACACAGGTGAGTCGGTTCAAACCCCGGAAAGGCCAAAATAATAATTCTTTCTTCCTCGAAAAAGTTAAAGAATAAATCAAAGAAATCGAAGTGATCTCGAGATATCTCGAACTAATTCGGCTCTCACTTCGACAAATAGCCGAATAGAGCCGAAAACCTACAGACTTTGCTTGCTCAATCTTGTCAAAAAATTGCAACTTTGATACATTCCTGAGCGTCGCGAATCCTTTACTTCGCGCTTCTCCAAAGTAATAAAACCGAACGCTTTATTCGTTCATCTGCTCTGCTCGACACGAAGTCAACTCACTCACTCTACGCCCGCTCACACTGTTCAGTTCCCGTATGTCCTGGACGTACAACCGCTGTACGCTGTGCACTCTTGCTCATACAACCGCCGTACAGTACACCTGGTTTTCAAGTTCGAATTCTTCTAACGTTCGCTGCCACAGCTGCTGTCACCGTGACACTGTTCGTCCAGCCTCTTGCATAGGTCCATGACTCTACTAGACCTATTTGCTTAGATTAATTGTCAATAAACAGTTCTTTCCAGAACTTCGTCTTACTCCACAAAATGTTGTCCAAACTGGTGAGGGAGGACGAGGATTTTCCGCCTACGAAAAAGGAAAAATATGGCCTCGGCTATGCAGCTGAATAGAAGATACGGCTGAAGATATGGTAAAGTAAAATTTATGTGCGCGATATCTTTTTTATTATTGTTATTTTCAAAACTCGGGGACACCCAACGAGGATTTCCCCTAAATGCATTGAACACAATTTTAAGGCTGTCCAGAGTACTTTAGATCTGTAAAAATGCAATCTAAGCCGCGCTAATACATAGATTTAGTCAGGAGGGCTATAAGCGAAGCTCGGGATAATATTTGTAGTTTGCTCATACTAAATATAAAATTGTGTAATGCTAAGCAGAGAAGGCAATGAGACAAGGGCACCCAACGACGGTTTCCCCAAATACATTCAAAACGCTTTTTTAGCTATTCATAACGTACTTTTAACTCTATATAAATGCATTCTAAGCGGCGCTATAAATTGGTCTCTCAGTGTTCGGCCATTCTAGGGGAACTTGAGTCTTTTCGAAATTACGAGGAATTCAGAATTATTTTCCCGAAAATTTTAGGTGCAATTTAACGTATCACGAAGGAGATAATTTTTCAGATTCCTTCTTTCATCACATTTTTGAATCCGAGAATTTTAGGATTCCTTTTTATCTCCGAAAAATAGCCTTTTAAAGTGTTTATCGAATTCCAGACGAAGGGAACAATTTCTCTTCAGTGTCGTCATATGCACTTCAACGAAAATGATTTGAACCTGCATCAAGCTATAAACCTGCAATGACCGAATCTTGGAATGTTTAATATGTAGTTTTTTAACAATATAGCCTATCCCATATTCGCCTTGTGGGTCACGCAAGATTTCTAGCTTGCGAGCAAGCTCTCTATTTGGAAGACTCGCGAGTAGTCACGCGTGCTCAGCATGCGAAAGAAGAGGCGAGTGCGAGGAAAGAAAAGGAAAACGTAAAGAGAGAGAGAGAGAGCTTGCTCGCAGGCTAAAGCGTTTTCAAAGTCACGCACGCGAAAAACAAGAATGAAATAAAATGTTGTTGAACTTAATGTGTTGATTTAAAGAATACCGATAAGTCTAAAAAAATGAACATCGGGAGCGGTAGACAAGACGCTAGATGTGCGTCAAAAAATGGATCTGGAATTACAGACGCAGATGTTCCAGATACATTAAAGCTTACGTTTATTCAACAAAAAGAAAGGAATTCATAAACCGTTAAAACTTAACAAAAAAAATGCATTAGTGGAAGTGATGACGGACTCAAGAAATATACTAAAATGCACATTTGTATTCCTGACTGAAGCATCTGCTATTGTTAACTTGATCACCGCTTTAATGAATAAGCTTCTGTTCACACGCCCTTCCCCTCCACTCACCATCCAACGAAGAAATCATAAAGAAGATATCACACTATCGTCAGACTTTCCTCGTGCACGACTGGTTTCTGATCTTTACTTGAGTGTGACAGAGGTTTAGGTCTGCATAAGACTCGCCGACAACAAGGTCTGCCTTAACGAAAACAAAGGTCTTCCTCATTGGGCGCAAAGATTGGGCGCTAGTTGAGAAGGTTCTTTGAACTGAGGCATTTAGTCTTTTGCTTTAACTTTTAAAATGTTATCATTCCAAAAATATGATTTTAAAGATTTGTCCGAGGTAATTGAAATTTTTTCACCATTATGTCCCACAGAAACG
>CALNXI010002449.1:16547-37974 GCA_942486025.1 Porites evermanni | reverse complement strand
CATCTTAGAGTCGCTAAAAATCTGATGTGAACGCAGCCATTGTTATTCTAATAGAATCCACTTTACCTTTGATTGCGACAGAAAATGCTGGAGTCAATGAATCATTGTTTAAACCAGATGCACACAGTTAAGGTAAGTAAGTAATACAATTATCATCATCATCATCATCATCATCATCATCATCTGATCTTTCCTGCATGCTGACAATAACTAAAAGGATGGAAGAAATAAGTCAAATTAATGTTAATAAAACTTAGGACCCACTCTCCTTGGCAATGATACGTTTGAAGGCCAGAATGACTCCTGAATAATCTATGGTATTTTTCTGACTGCTTTTCATTGTTTGCCAACTTACATGTCAGGCCGTGTTGGGTATACAATGGGCTTAAGACAATTACCTTGACTTTCCTTTGGGTTCAGAGACACTTAGGTACATGCGCATGCTCTAGGATTGCACATTCACTTGAACCTTAGTGTGTTGTAGCGTAAGGAGTGTTCCATAAGTAGTAGGACTTTTTCTTGAGTGTTTGGGCTTTTCTCTTAGGCTGTTCCTCCCCATCAATTCCCCTTTGTCTTTCCACTATTTTATCAGTGTGAGGGTGCCTTTGCCCTTCCCCTCCAATGTGGGGGCTCTTGGCTTAGTTCCCGTGATTTGAAAGGCATTGGAGTAGTCTCCATCCACTTGTAGAAAGGGTTCTACCAAGGATTTATCGTTTGGGGGAGAAGTCCGGAGCGGCTGAAGTTTACGAGTTTCCTAGAAGGGTCGGGAGGCATGCCCCCCGGAAATTTTTTGAAATGAATATGCGCTGAGATGCAATTTGGTGCATTTTGAGACACAATTTTGAGAAATGTTACAGTGTGTGCATTGACCTCGTCGCGTGATTTTTCCAATATAGTTACTTGTATACTGTAATGATAACAATCTTTTTTTGGGGGGGGGAAAGCTGGGCATTTGGGGGGGAAGCTTCTACTCCTCAAATACCCTAGATAGAACCTGTTAGCAGCTAGCTGATGATAGCGGAAGCTCCTAGATATCTAGGAAGCCCAGCCTCCACCTTGCAAGGCAGTTATTTAGTACATTCAGTCTAGATCCCTTTGCACTTTTCTCATTTCAGGCAGAATGTGAGAAGGCTATAAAGAATTCAGTGTTACCGGATAATCATCCTTTGATGCCAGTGGCTAGTGACCACTTCTCTGCCAACATGTCAAACGTTTCTCTGGAACATAACAGTCAAACCACAGATGATATACCAAATATAGATTCTGAAAGCCCAGCGGAGCAAAAAACACTTAAACCAAGTAAAAGTGACCCTTCACTCAACACCAGAGACAAAACCCCTTCTCTCTCTAGCGATGAAGGCCACGATCTATCATCATCAAAGGCAACGTCAAGATCTAATAATGAACTGTCCTCAAAACGAAGAACTGTCCCCACTCATATACCGGTAGAAAATCCCATCCTACAACCTCAATTGAGTTACAAAGTATCACCTACTCGGGATGGCAATGTTGTGCCATTTACGTCTTACTCGAGTAGCGAAGATGAAGATGAAGCGGAGTTCTTTGACGCTGATGAGTTTCATGAGTCAGAATCAGCCCATTCAAGGTCAGTGTGAGGTTTGACTTACTGTAGATTTTTATTTAGACTCAAAAAGCAAGAAGCAACAAGACTTCATACAAAATATCGTCATCACCATCAGCACCATTGCCATCGTATTAATTACATAGCTATCATCATTATTAATATAATTAGATCGTCACCATAGCTGTTAATTTAATTCTTTTCTCTCGTTGTAGCGAATAGTATCGTCAATTTAGTAGGCATCGTAAATTTTGTGTCAGTGCCGCTTTTTTTATAAGGTTTAGGTAAGAATTGTTTCGGATTAGGTTGGCTCATGTTACTTGTAAGGGAATGTTGATTGTGATAACTTTTATTTCATTTTGCCTTCACAGTTCGCCTCCAAGGACAAATCCTTTCTCGGCAACAAAAGCGTGGACGGATCGCGGTGAGAAAATATACATGACACGCGACTTATCTGACATTTTGAAGTGGGGCAAACATTGCTTTAATACATTATTTTTGTGGTAGTTGATGACCATTAAAATCTGCAACAAAGTTTTTGAGATATTGAGAAATGTGGTATAAAGTTTTTCATATGAGAACAATCTTTTACATATGACCCTTGTGGAATATTATACTCTCACTACATCTTTAGGTACATTCAGACCAAACATTCTAATTTCCAGGGTTACGAGACCATACACTAGGTTTCTCTGTCTGTATCAGTGTGGCAGCCATCTTCAAAAGTTATTGAACTCTGCAGCTAGTGTCAAACCGGCCCATCTACGTAGTAAATGAGATGGTGAGTGTTACAGTTCTAACGGTTTATCCTATTCTCTGTCATAGATGAATTTGAAGTTGAAGATGAGGACACCGTTGGAGGGGACCGTGAGTCTTGAACCCTTAAACTTCCAATAATGAAATGTAGATTCTCCTCTCTCTTATCTCATACGTTTATTATCATAAAATTCGGGGAGAATTTGTGAAATTATCACAAGAATTAATCCTGAAAGATCATGCCGTTATTTCTCGTAACCTTTCTGAGTCTTAAACCCTGTTACTTTTCCTATTACAGTTGATGCTATCGACAAACACAGTAGCATTATTACACATCTACTATCGCAAGTGCGACTTGGAATGGACTTGACAAAGGTAAGATTGAACGCGTTGTTAAAATTCGTTTAGTGTGCATTATAAAAAGCAGCACCCCGTGCGAAGTACTTGGCATCATTGATATCCGACGTTGAATTTCCGAGAGTGATTGGGAGCGTGGGGAGTGGGGCGGGGGGCGGGGTAGCAGAGGGCTTGTGGAGATTTCCTCTAAGTATGTTCCTTTGGAAATGGAGAAATTGGATGAATTCGTATGATTTCGAGAATAGTACAAGTTATGACTGACATTTTTCAAACTGCGAAAACCTTGGGGCAAATACAACTTTATTTTTTTTTCTTTTCCTGTTAATTTGGTTATTTCCAATCATGAATGTAGGTCGTGTTACCAACCTTTATCCTTGAGAGACGATCTCTTCTAGAAATGTACGCTGATTTCTTCGCCCATCCTGATCTTTTTGTTGAGTAAGTACATATTTCCATCAGTAAAAAAATGTCTTACTTGTAAATGGTAAATTACCGCTATTTAAACCGTTTTTAGTCATTTGCTCAATAATTCATTTTCCACTTGAAATAATTGTATGCATTTAATTATAACCGGTTTTGACGAAGACGTGTGTGGAATTTCCCTTGTTACAGTGCTGTAGTTAGTCCGTGTTACACAGTAAACATAACTGAATATAACACTGCCATTTGTAGTCATATTAAACTGGCCCGAGTTATACTGAATTTTTTAACTTCAAAAAAAAAGTCAATGCTAAGAGTGTTGAACTCTTTGGGGTGCGCTTAGTTAATTGTGTTAGGATAAAGTAGATTTTAGTTTTCCACCCTCCTTCATTTCACTAGCTTTATTTTATTTTACCAGCTTTTCTGGACACAGGTTTGCCCAGAGGGAATGGGTGCGAACGGGACTCATAGTTTCCATACGATTTGCCATCCCCACCCAATCCTACAAGCCGTAAAGGTTGGCCACACCACCGGGATCTACGTTCTCCACGTCCCCGGGGTCTTCGCCCATGTAAGGGAATCCAGATTTCGGGATCTGGGATATTTTTGCTTGTGGAATCCGGAATACAGCTCAAGGAATCCAGAATCCCACTAACGACTGGAATCCGGAATCCAGAATCCAAAAGGCGACACGCGGGAGGGAGAGAGAAAAATCTCCCCACCGCGTCTCGCCTTTCTCGCGTGGGATGATTTTCACGCGCGCTCGCGTTTCGCTCGCTCTACTATCCCTGAAGACAAATGGGGGACTACTCGTAGTCTAAGGTTCCAGTGACAAAGAATCCGGAATCCAGTACCTGAAATCCAGAATCCATGGCATGGAATCCAAAATTTAAGAGTAAACTGTCTTGGATTGCCTTACATGGGGCGACCTCCTAGTCTGCTACACAGCGTTTTTAGTGTGGTCACGCAACGTTCCTTGAGAGAAGTGTTGCGTGACGACACTAAAAACGGCTGTGTAGCAGACTAGCGACCTCCCAGTTCTATCATGTTTTATTCTGTCTTTTTTATTTTATTTTGCAGCGTTGTGAACCATAATGACCCAAGAAATCGTATCGTAGCAGTCGTTAAATGGTATTTATCTGCATTCCATGCAGGTCGTAAGGTAGGGTTTCTTTAGTAACATAACCAGAAACCATTCATTTCAAAAGCGTGATTAGAAGAATGCCAGTAAGAAATGTTATTTTTCCTCAGAGTTCAGTGGCAAAGAAACCTTATAATCCCATCCTTGGAGAGACTTTTCGCTGTTTTTGGGTCTTACCCGAGTGCGAGTCTTCCAGAACAGAGGTGAGCTACAAGTGATATTCAATTAGAAAACAGTAATCATCAGAATAGCTTTCATTTCTTTCGCTGTTGCGTTCTTGTTTGTACTGATTGATTGATTGGTTATAAAATCTCACGCCACTTTCACGACCAATCAGGAGAGGAACCGGTCATGACTTGGTCGCACGAAAGTCGCGCACGTATTTTCTGACTTGACTATTGACAGAGCGGCAACTTGATTTTAGTCCTATTCGCGCGCATTTGAGTTGTGTTTTGACCTCGCACTGTCTCTGTGAAGTTTTTTGGTCAAGTTTTACTTTAGCTGCTGTCCACGTTCTTTTACGACACTCTCCCTCGTTCCTACGCGTCTCAAGTGTTTGATAGAATACGCGACTGCGAGCGATCAAGGAGTATCGCGCAGTGGACCATGGTAACGTTAGGCGTTGGCGCAAAGGACGCTGGGAAGGGTACCTCTTTCCCACAATCCTTTGTGGGGAACCAAACTCGCTCCAGTTGCTCTCCATTTCGAATCCGCTAGAACGCGGCCAGGTACAGGGCAGAATGGAACTAACAAACACCTCATCTCGTTGATTGCAGAGGTCACAGAAGGATGGACCGGTAGCCTGGGCTTCTGAGGATGACGTAACCTTTGTTGCCGAGCAAGTCTCCCATCATCCTCCAAGTGAGTGCAAGGGAACGTTTTCCTATAGTTAGCTAAAGAGGCAACGTTTTTCAGCGACGCACGTCAACCGGAAGTGGTCTTTTCTCATTTGTGGACGGTAGTTTTGACCAAATTTTTCTACAAATCGTCTCTATAATAGTAAAGTCACTAAGAAATACAAATTTGGTAGCGCCCAGAAGGTTTAAAATGAAAAAGAACTTCACTTCCGGTGGATGGCGTCGCTCAAATTTGTTTTGATTCAGCTCCGGATGGGTCTTTTCTCTTGTATTGTGTAATAGGGACTTTAGGATCCAACGACGCGGACAGCAACCAGAACGTCAAAAAACAATAGGTTTAAAAGGAAAACAACAAGTTTGTCCTTTCTTTGCCCGTTTTTGCACGATAACGAAGTGAAAATCCCTATCGATCCACCGATCATCGATCTAGCGATCCACCGATCCATCGGTAACCGGTCAAGTCGCCCGAAAGTCATATCGCCCGAAACCATAGTTATGTCGCCCGAAATACATAGTCATGTCGCCCGCAATTTCTATCGAGTGTATAAACTTGAAGAAAAGTAAAAACTTAAATCGCAAGGAATAAACTCGTCAAATGTTCACTCGCTAACCTATTCAAATATGAAGTTAAACAAAGACTCCAACATAGCTGTTCATTCACTGTTCATTTCAGTGTTGTTCGTTGCTATGAACTAAGCCGCTCATTCTACAGTAAAGACTAAGGTGCTCATTCTGCACTAAAGATTCTTGTAATTATGTCGCCCGCAATTTTATCGAGTGTATAAACTTGAAGAAAAGTTACATCTTATAGTAAATCGCAAGGAATAAACTCGTAAAATGTTCACTCTACCAACTGTGTTAGAAGAAGAATCATTAGCCGAGCCAACTATCCATTTCGTCGACCCGGTCCCAGAGCAGTTGACCTACCGAATAATAGATGATGGGACCATCCATCGAAAAAAGAAGCTGATTGACTCAAGGGGCTTCACCTACAATGTTAAAGAGCGCGGGAAAGAGACCACCTATTGGCAGGCGTTACAGGATGTTTTCAAGCCGGCCTCTGCAATCGTCCAAGAGGTGAGAATGCCAAACAAATAACCTATTCAACATAAGTATAAGGAAGGTGAATCTTACTTTGTGTTTTCTTTCTCATTCCATTTACAGGTGCTCTTAGATGAACTCAATTCCGCCCCGTGTGATGCCCTTCCCAAACCCAGTTACATTGCCAGACGGGCAAACAGACTGCGGCAACGTCAAAGGCCAGAAGATCCAGTCGACCTAGATTTCGTCCTGGATGACAAGTAGGCGACTCCTTGAAGCATGCTCTCACTTAGCCCATGGACTAGTTCGTACTGATTAGCTTTCTTTAGTTTTCGCTCGCGTTCAGAAAAGTAATGATATTATTATTATAGTTTAAAAAAAATAGTTTATTCTATCACGATATATAGGATCGCGCTAGTTTAGAGCTCATTATTATTATTATTATTATAGTTTATTATAGTTTATCGCTCGTGTTTCGGAAACTGATAATTTATTATTGTTCTAGTTTAAAAGGAATAGTTTATTTCATTACGAAATAAAAGTCCGATATAGGATCTAGCTAATTTTTACGCTGGTTAGGGATATTGCTTACTACAAATATTACTTAAGTAGTACTAGGCATGTGATTGTTTTTTAAGGGGCGGGCGTCATTTGGACGACCCCGGCACACGTCCCCGCGTGTAATAAGTATTTCTTTTTATCACGAACTTACCTTGAGTTGGCATTTGAATTTGTTTTCAAGGGGCGGGTGTCACTTGGACAACCCACTCGTCCTCGCGTGTAAGTTGGTTTAGTTGCTAGCAATAAATATGTTTGTATTAATACGCGTCTGAATTTACCGCAACGGCACAATCTTGCTTAGCAGTCATGTGATGACTCTTGAGCACGTGCTGTAGTCAAGATGGCGGCCTTTTCCAACGTTCCAATCGTAGTGATGTCGACCTTCTTTCAAAACAGAATACTTCAACAGATAAAAACAACAGTGAGAATCATACTGTAACTGATATTACTAGTTTTTTTAATTTCGTGTTTTATTTTAGGTTTACTATCTCCATGAAAACGACAGCGAAACGAACAACCTGAGTTTCATAGTTTTACATTTCACTCTGACTAGCAATTTTAGAATCTTTTTGAGCATTATGAAATTTCGGGCGACATGACTCAAAATATCGGGTGACATGACTATAAATTTCGGGCGACATGACTCTGGTTTCGAGCGACATGACTTCGGGCGAGATGACTTTCGGGCGACTTGACCGTAATCCGATCCATCGACCCAAAGATCCATCGATCTGTCGATCCACCGATCGACAGATCCATCAATCTACCGATCGACAGATCCATCGATCTAGCGATCCAGCGATCCATCGATCCAGCGATCCATCGATCTAGCGATCCAGCCAACCACCGAGCTATTAATCCACAGATCCATTTATCTAGCGATCTACCATTCCATCGATCCTGCGATCTACCTATCCACAGATCCATCCATAGATCCATCGTTCTAGCGATCCATCGATCCACAGATCCATCGATCTAGAGATCCAACCATCCCGAGATCCATCGATCTAGGGCTCCAGCGATCCACCCATCTACAAATCCATCGATCTAGCGATCCAGCCATCCAGAGATCTAAGGATCCACCGATCTAGCGATCCAGCCATCCATCGACCCAAAGATCCATTGATCTGTCGATTTACTGATCCACAGATCCATCAATCTACCGATCCACAGATCTATCGATCTGGCGATCGATAGATCCATCGTTCTAGCGATCCATCAATCCACAGGTCCATCGATCTAGAGATCCAACAATCCCGAGGTCCATCGATCTAGGGCTCCAGCGATCCACCGATCTACAAATCCATCGATCTAGCGATCAAACCATCTAGAGATCTAAGGAACCATCGATCTAGCGATCCAACGATCCACACATCCATCGATTTAGCGATCCAACGATCCAGCGATCAAAGCATCCATCGACCTAGCAATCTAGCGATCCACAGATCCATCGATCTAGGGATAGATCGGTGGATCGCTTGATGGATGGATCTTTGGATCTTTGGATCGATGGATCAGTGGACCGCTAGATCAATGGATCTGTGAATCGCTGGATCTTTAGATCGATCGATCGTTGGATCTGTGGATCGCTAGATCGCTAGATCGATGGATCCTTGGATCGCTAGATCGATGGATTGTTGGATCGCTGGATTGCTAGATCGATGGATCCTTAGATCTGGATCGTTGGATCGCTAGATCGATGGATCTGTTAATCGCTGGATCGTTAGATTTCTGGATAGTTGGATCGCTAGGTCCATGGATCGTTAGATCGCTGGATCGTTGGATCGCTAGATCGATGGATCGCTAGATCGATGGATCCTTAAATCGCTGGATCGTTAGATCGCTAGAACGGTGGATCGCTGGATCGCTAGATCGATAGATCTGTGGATCACTGGATCGCTAGATCGATGAATCGTTAGGTCGCTGGATCGTTGGATCGCTCGATCGATTGATTGCTGGATCGCTGGATCGTTGGATTGCTAGATCGATGGATCTTTCGATCGCTTGATCGTTGGATCGCTAGATCGATGGATCTGTGGATCGCTGGATCGCTCGATCCATGGATCTGTGGATCGCTAAATCGATGATGTAAATCGATCGTTAGATCGCCGGATCGTTGGATTGCTAGATCGATGGATTGTTAGATCGCTGGATCGTTGGATCGCTAGATCCGTGGATCGCTGGATCGCTAGATCGATCGATCTGTGGATCGCTGGATCGCTAAATCGATGGATCTGTGGATCACTTGATCGCTAGATCGATTGATCGTTAGATCGCTAGATCGTTGGATCGCTCGATCGATGGATTGCTGGATCGCTGGATCGCTAGATCGATGGATCCTTCGATCGCTGGATCGTTGGATCGCTAGATCAATGGATCTGTGCATCGCGAAATCGATGGATTGTTGGATCGCTAGATCGATGGATCCTTAGATCGCTAGATCGGTGGATCGGTGGATCGCTAAATCGATGGATCTGTGGATCACTGGATCGCTTTATCGATCGATCGTTAGGTCCCTAGATCGTTGGATCGCTCGATCGATGGATCGTTGGATCGCTGGATCGTTGGATCGCTAGATCGATGGATCTGTGGATCGCTTGATCGTTGGATCGCTCGATCGATGGATCGATGGATCACTGGATCGCTAGGTCCATGGATCGTTAGATCGCTGGATCGTTGGATTGCTAGATCGATAGATTGTTAGATCGATGGATCCTTCGATCGCTGGATCGTTGGATCGCTAGATCGGTGGATCGCTGGATCGCTAGATCGATGGATCTGTGGATCACTGGATCGCTAGGTCCATGGATCGTTAGATCGCTGGATCGTTGGATTGCTAGATCGATGGATTGTTAGATCGATGGATCCTTAGATCGCTGGATCGTTGGATCGCTAGATCGGTGGATCGCTGCATCGCTAGATCGATGGATCTGTGGATCACTGGATCGCTAGATCGATGGATCGTTAGATCGTTGGATCGCTCGATCGATGGATCTGTGGGTGGGTGGATCGCTGGATCGCTAGATCGGATTACGGTCAAGTCGCCCGAAAGTCATCTCGCCCGAAGTCATGTCGCTCGAAACCAGAGTCATGTCGCCCGAAATTTATAGTCATGTCACCCGAGTTCATCTAAGAGCACCTGTAAATGGAATGAGAAAGAAAACACAAAGTAAGATTCACCTTCCTTATACTTATGTTGAATAGGTTATTTGTTTGGCATTCTCACCTCTTGGACGATTGCAGAGGCCGGCTTATCGTTAGATCGCTGGATCGTTGGATTGCTAGATCGATGGATTGTTAGATCGATGGATCCTTAGATCGCTGGATCGTTGGATCGCTAGATCGGTGGATCGCTGGATCGCTAGATCGATGGATCTGTGGATCACTGGATCGCTAGATCGATGGATCGTTAGGTCGCTGGATCGTTGGATCGCTAGATCGATGGATCGCTGGATCGCTAGATCGATGGATCTTTCGATCGCTGGATTGTTGGATCCCTAGATCGATGGATTGTTGGATTGCTAGATCGATGGATCGTTAGATCTCTAGATCGTTGGATCGCTCGATCGATGGATTGCTGGATCGCTGGATCGCTATATCGATGGATCCTTCGATCGCTGGATCGTTGGATCGCTAGATCAATGGATCTGTGCATCGCGAAATCGATGGATTTTTGGATCGCTAGATCGATGGATCCTTAGATCGCTGGATGGTTGGATCCCTAGATCGATGGATTGTTGGATCGCTAGATCGATGGAGCCTTAGATCGCTGGATCGTTGGATCGCTAGATCGATGGATCTGTGGATCGCTGGATCGCTAGATCGATGGATCTGTGGATCGCTAGATCGATGGATCGTTATATCGCTGGATCGTTGGATCGCTTGATCTATGGATCGCTGGATCACTGGATCGCCAGATCGATGGATCGTTTGATCGCTGGATGATTGGATCGCTAGATCGATGGATCTGTGGATCGCTAAATCGACGGATTGTTGGATCGCTAGATCGATGGATCTTTAGATCGTTGGATCGCTAGATCCATGGATATACACATTCATCGATCTACAGATCCACCGATCTACATATCCATTGGTCTGAAGATCCACCGATCTAAATGGTTGGTTCTTCCAATCTTGAAAAGGTCTTGAATATTAGTAGTCGTCTTGAAAAGGCCTTGAATTGATATGAGGTCTTTGAAAAGTAATTGATTTCTTTATATGGTCTTGAAAATTCCTTGAAATTCAGCACTTTGTTTACGCCTTATTGTTTTCTGTGAGATTAGATTCTAGAGCATTGGAAAAACGCAAGGTACAAAACAGAGAAAAAGTTCAACGGAGTTAAACGAAAATAAATGCTCAGTATAAAACCGGAAGCAAAAATATTTTATCTGTGTTTCTTAATGTGAAATGCTATTTCTCTATCTCAGACTGCAAGTCATACCCAGTGACTGCTGTCATTTTGCAAAGTAGTGTTGTTACGGAAAGTAGTACAGCATAATGTGAGAGATGATCAGCCATGGCTAAAGATATAATAATCATAAATGATTTCATTGAGTGTTCTAGCCATTAAGGTCTTCAAAAGGGGGTCAAAGAATGCCAATGTATTGAATAAATCTTAGACCTTGAAAACTGTAATTTGTCCTTGAAAAGTCCTTGAATTTTGTTTCTCTGAAGTTGTACGAACCTAGTCCGTAGGAATTCAACTCCAGGAAGGTTCGCCTACGTTTTACAAAGTAAATGGGTAGGAATGATCGCGATAAAGCCTGAAAGAACGCAAATTCTCTTTTTAAGCGACGTTTTCGTTGCCGTCGCGTCGTTGGATCTTAAAAGTCCCTATTATGCGCATTCACTCTATACCAGATATCTTCTCGTGCCGACACGAAAATTATCCGTTATCGGTATGAACACTTATCCGATATGTGACTCTCCACTGTAGAAATCGGCGCGGCGAACAGAAACCGTATCCGTTATGGTTGTCGTGCCGGCGTGCCGGTACAAAAACTATCCGGGATATTGTGAACACAGCCTACCGGATCCCCTCTTCTGTCCACGTGTCAATTGATCAGACATCTGTCACTGTCTTATCGTCCGCAATCTTTTCTTCCGTTGCGAGATTCTGATTCTACTTTTCAGGGCGTGTTATGCTATTGAAGGTTCTTGTTTTTCAGCTTCTCTCGCAACAAAATTGGCAAACAAATTTGTAACAAAAACTGCTCTTTAAAGCCGCGAGCGTGTGGCGAGGCTGTGAGGACCTCCCCTTGCTCTGTTATCTCCTCTCTTGTGCTACTCTTGCGTGACTTCACGATAATCGCCCAAAAAGAGAGCTTGCTCGCGGGGAAGAGGTTGCTTCACCTGCTTGCAGGTGTAGAATATCATAAACATGTTAAGTGTTACAACCATAGACTGTTTTGTTTTACAGTGCAAAATTTTGTGATAAAAAAGAGGGGAAACTTACTTACCCCTGCAGCTAATAAATTCTTTCTCTTTTTCTTTCCAGTTTCAGCATTTTACGCTGAGAACTTTAGTAAACAGATTTCATTTAACGCACATATATGGACCAAGTCCAAGTTCCTGGGGCTCTCCGTTGGAGTTGAAAACATCGGCCAAGGTAACAGAAATACATTTAGCAGAGAACTTCAAGCTCGGAAAATCTTGGAGAAAGGAAATATTTTATTTCGAAAATTCAGTAAAAGTTGGCGAGGATAGGAAGTAAGAAATTAGAAATCAAATAGTCCATTACAGAAGGATAAGTGTAGATTGCAGAAATTGGGCATTTTAAGGTGATGTTACACGGGACGATTCGCAACGACGGTTTTTAGCACAACATAGCGCTGCAACGTTGGAACAATGTTGCAACGCTTTCGTCTCGAATGGCGCGAATCGTCTCGTGTAACGTCAACTTTAAGGTCGCGTGTGAGACTGGTTTGGTCTTGTGTCGAATTGCATTATGGGACTGTTTCTTGCGAAACCACGTAACAGCCAAGTAAAAGTAGCGATAGCGTTTCTAAAACAGTCCAAAAGTGAAGTTAGAGGCAACACACTTACCCGTTGTCACTTGCAGCTTAAAATAGCCAATCTGAGATTTTTAGCCTGAGAAAACAGCCGATATTTTGCGACGCCACCACAGGTTTCACCGGGGAATGACGTCTGAGGAATTCCATACTGATGACGTGAAACTACGCAGATCAAGGTTGTGCTTCTGTTTGGTCGTGCTACGAGAGGAATGTGCTTCAACCAATCAGAAGCACTACTCAGATCTGGACGGTGACACGTCATCGGTATGGAATTTCTAACCTCGTTCCTCAGTCGTCATTTCGCGGGGAAACCACACTGGTGGCGTCGGGTAATGTAGACTGTTTTCTCAGTACATGAGATGTTAAAAAGTTCTTTTTACTGTCCGCGAGGTACGCTTTCAACTTTCTAAAATCTCGTCTCAAGCATGTTTACTTTAGTATTCATTGAAGTTATTGTCCCTTTTTTATCTGCAGGGTGCGTGTCCGTTTTACCTTACGATGAGGACTATGTTTTAACTTTCCCAAATGGCTATGGAAGGTAACGGTCTCGTTGTTGGTCAGCTGGTTTGCCGCAACCGGTGTACATCTAATACAGGACACATGTTGCATTATATCACAGTGTGGCTAGATTCTATCGTGTGTCCGAACATGAACTAGTTCCAAGTATAATTATAACTATAACAAAATTGTCAAATCTGATTGGCTATCAACTGCCCTGATTTCAGCCTTAATTGGACAGTTTAATAGGATAGTACGCGTCATGCCTAAGTAATTGGACAGTACGCGCCATCTTGCGCGCGCTTAAATGGCTTTTTTTTTCACCGCTAGCAAAGCAAAATTTCGAATTTCTTGTGTTTTATTTAAAAAATAGCCTATTATATCACAAATTTTGTTAAAGTTATGATTAATTGGTAACAGAACTTCGTGTCGTCCAATTCGGTCTATAATCATACTCGGGATTAAACAAATCGGACTCCCGCTACGCGGTCGTCCGATTTTGTTAATCACTCGTATAATTACAGACCGAATTGGACTCCACTCAGTCCTGTTACCATTACTTATTTTAGGATATGTTCACACTATATCGAAGAGCTTTTGCGCCGGTACGAAAACCATACCGAATAGGGCTTCTCTTCACACATAGGATAGGTGATTTCAGCGCGATTTCTTTGACTGAGCGAAGCTGCGCCTCGCTGATCTTTTGAGTGGAGAGATCATGGCGCGAACTCATATCCTGGTAAACAGGTGAGGGCCCGCAGGGGCCGATCTAGGGGGAGGGTGCAGGGGCACCCCCCCTCCCTGAGATGACCTGCGGTTTTCTAATGCAACTGGTATTCTGCCAGAAAAAAAACTATGTGGTTTATTGGTGTTGAAGTAGAGCAAGAGACGAGTGCACCCCCTCCTAAAAAAAATCCTGGATCCGCCTCTGGCCCAGAACAAGAATTTCAGCAGCCGTTTCGCAGACGGACTTAACCAGGGCCGGTTCTTCGAAAGATGATTAAGGTTAATCCTCAGATTAAGTCAAATGTTGAAGCACGGTTCTACCAGGTCATCGCAGCAGAGATTCCATGAGATAGCGCATGCGCATAGCTGGTCAATTTTTGTGCTTGCGTCGCCATTTTGGCAAGGCTGGTCTGTTAGCCCATCACAATCCGGTGTCTATCTTCACCATCGTAAAGTTATATTTCTTATTTATCATACATCGGCAATCTTTGCGAAGCAAAGTTTATAACTGCCGTGTTTTTTCATTCACTAAAAATGCCTACGCCGGGTTCCGGCGTACTTGATGAAATCCTTGATGTGACCAAGGAGTCACTGACCGAGTCAAATTCGCCGAATTTGACAAGCAAAGGAACTACGCTTACAGGATCGTCTCGATCTCCAAAACAACAATCCACATCTGCCGCAAACACGAGTCAGGCTGCTGACTCTGCTGAAGGCGAGGGAGAAGCTAGGCTTCTCCACAAACTCGACCTATTGACAAGCCTCGTGCAAGACATGGTGCCCGTTGTCAAAACTTTACAAGAGTCTCACGATGCCTGGCTATTGCAAGATGTGGATGATGTCGACGCTCCTTCGTTGGCTGAAAGCGAGAATGAGGAAGGGCCTCCGCCAAAACGACCCAGAATCACGCCACAACCGGACGAACAACCCCGTTCCAAAACGACAGATACTACTGGCAAAGTGGATTCACTTGTCACCGAAGTGACCGAGGACGAAGTCACGGGGCCAGCGATTTCGGAAAAAATCGCAAACGTTCTTAACAACATCCTCGCCAGTGGTCTTAATGATCAAGCCACTAAGCGGCGAAAAGAGAACATTCATAGGCCCACAAACAGCACATTACTTGCCCAAACTCGTGTCAATTCCGAGATTTGGGACATCGCTAAAAAGCCAACACGAAGCATGGATGCTAGACTTCAAGCTTTGCAAGACACCCTGATTAAAGGGCTTATTCCTCTTGCAGATATGACAGGAAAAGTGGGTGAATCTTTGGATTCAGGCGCTGCAATGCCAACCAAAGAGACCCTATGGGAAGCTCTATCGAATTCCCTTCTTCTTGTAGCGGCGGCTAACCACAGCTTGAATATTTGCCGCCGTGACTTGTTCAAAACAGATTTAGATGACAGCTACAAGGCCTTGTGTAATAACAAGCACCCAATTGGAAGTGAACTGTTTGGTGACGACCTAGCCGAACGGCTGAAAACAGTTACCGAGAGTAACAAAGCAGCCAAACAGCTTACAAGATCCAACAAGCCAAGTTCTCAGAAGTATAAAGGGCCATCACGGTCTTTTTTGGGCCAAGGGGGGCGCAACCAGCGCCCCTTCAACCAGTACAGCAACCATGGCAGAGGCTATCAGAGGAGCAATCACCCCTCATACAGGAAGGAACCTCGCAAAACCGAGACGAAAACAATGAAACAGACTGTGAAACAGTCATGACTCAACCTAAGGTAAGCTCTGTACCCACCCTTATTACTGGTGGAAGAATTAAGAATTTTCTGGCCAAGTGGCAAGAAATTACCTCTGACAGAACTATTCTGTCTATCGTACAGGGCTACAAACTTGAGTTTTATGACATACAGCCTGTTCAACTAGGTAGAGTTAGACCTACCATTCTGTATACTGAGGCAGCAGTGGCCTTAGATCAGCAGATTCAAAATTTTTTGTCTAGGGGTATCATTGTTGAGTCCCAACATGAATCCACCGAATTCATATCCCCCGTTTTTCTCCGAGCTAAGAAAAATGGGAGTTTCAGAATGATTCTGAATTTGAAAGAATTCAATCGCTTTATTGCTTATCATCATTTTAAGATGGATAATATTGAAACCTGTGTTCACTTGATGAAACCTGGGTGTTTTATGGCATCTATTGATCTTTCAGATGCTTATTTTTCTGTACCTGTTGACCGGTCACATCAAAAATATCTTAAGTTTTTATGGAAAGGAAAGCTTTATCAGTTTACTTGCCTTGCGCAGGGCCTTGCCTGTGCTCCCAGAGTGTTCACCAAATTACTCAAACCTGTGTATGCATACCTCCGACTCAAAGGACATGTTTCTAGTGGGTATTTAGACGACTCCTTTTTAGAAGGAGACACTAGTGTGGCCTGCTCATCCAATGTCCAGGATACCTTAACCCTTTTAGGGGACTTGGGTTTCTGCCCTAATTTGGCTAAATCAGTTGTCCAACCTACACAGATCCTTGAACATCTGGGTTTTATTTTAAATTCCTTAGACATGTCTGTTAGCATAACAGATCACAATTTTGGCAAGCTACTTGCCTCAGCACATCAGGTATTGCAATCTACATCTGTTCCTGTTAGACTGGTTGCTCGTTTAGTGGGCATTATGGTATCTTTTTTCCCTGGTGTAGAGTATGCTAGACTTTTTTACAGACAACTTGAGATTGAAAAATCAACTGCTCTAAAAAATTCCAACTGGAATTTTGAAAGTCCTATGATGTTGTCTGAAACAGCAAAAAATGACATAGTCTGGTGGATGAACCATGCCAAAACATGCAAAAGGAAGATTAGTCATGGGAAAATCACAAGAGAACTCAAAACAGATGCCTCTACCCAAGGGTGGGGAGCCTTTTCAGATGGGATTTCCACAGGTGGCAGGTGGTCCCCGGAAGAAGCTCAACTGCATATTAATGCCCTAGAGCTCCTCGCTGTTTTTTGGGGCCTCAAGGCTTTATGCCCTTCAGAACATCACTGCCACATTAAAGTTCTGTCTGATAATACCACCACTGTATCATATCTGAGGAACATGGGGGGATCCCATTCTACCCCCTGTAATGATATCTCCAGAGACATATGGCTTTGGTGCAAGGACAGAGATATCTGGATCACACCTGCACACATCCCTGGGGTCGAGAATATCGAAGCAGACTCTGCTTCCCGGGTTTTTAATGACAAAACAGAATGGAAACTAGACCAACCAGTGGTGTCAGAAATTTTTTCCTTATTTGGCAAACCTGACCTTGATTTATTCGCATCCAGACTTAACCATCAACTGTCTCGTTATGTTTCATGGATCCCTGATCCTAATGCTGTTGGAGTAGATGCTTTTACATTAGACTGGGGAACACAATATAACTATGTTTTTCCTCCCTTCAGTTTAATTTCACAAGTTCTACAAAAGGTGGAGGAGGATCAAGCAGAAGCAATCATGATAGCCCCTCATTGGCCAACACAGTCCTGGTTTCCCAAATTAACAAGACTTCTGGTGCAGACCCCAGTGCTACTCCCCAATCGTCCCAACATCGTACACCTCCCCTTCAACCCAGGGAAAGAACACCCATTGGGGNCTCCTCTAAGAATATGTAACTTAAGCTTTCAAAATACTGTTGAGTCTTTACTCTGAGATACAGTAACGATAACACAAATTGTTACTCTAAGCAATGCATAGGAAGGTAAATACAAAAAGTGCAACAAAGTTTTAATCCTGGATTCGCTAATCGGCCTTTCAGGAACCGGGCCCACAAGTTTAATTCCGTCTTCTGCGCAGGCTACAGATGTTGTAAAGTAGAGAGTGCTGCTACCAGTATTACAGTAAATCTTGCAGCGTTTTTCCGGGTGAGATTTATCATCGTCCATACTGAGCTTGGGAGCATGTGAAAGATATCGAAAATATTTCAGAACAGACGTACTGTGCAAGACCCGCCTACTTTTTTAGTCTCTTTGAGTGCTTTTTTGTATAGTTCAGATGAGGCTATGATACACTAATAACTTTAACTGACTGCCATGACTGGTTTGCAGGTCTATTTTAACAGTTCCGTGGATTGAAATTGGTGGAAAAACCAACATTACTTGCGCAAAGACTGGGTATCAGGCCACAGTTCAGTTCCATTGTCGGGTAGGTGATCTGTTCGCCCTTAAAGCACAGGCAGCCCACGCTACAAAGACGAGCTTTTCCGCTTTGATTCCCTCGTGAATTTCAATTGCATGAAACATGGGAGTTACCAAAGTTGTGGGACTTCTTTTTTAAGTGTGTATTTCATTTAATCTTTTCGCAGCCTTTTTACGGAGGAAAGAAGCACCGAATAACTTGTGAAGTAATGTAAGTAACTTTGTAAATTTTCAAGAAACAAAAAATTCTCATATGTTAGCATTATGAAGTTATGAGTGTATGAATTCATATATGAAGTTATGAATAATGAAAATGATATATGAGAACTGCGGGGTGAAGAATTATATGAAAGAAGATCATCGCAGTTATAAGCGCAACTTTTGTAGTTGCGAAAAGAAACCCCTGAAAAAAAAAAAATTAGGCTTATACGGGATTCGAACCCTTGACCTCTGCAATAGTGGTGCAGCGCTCTACCAATTAAGCTAACAAGCCAACTGGGAGCAGGTCGTTGAATTGGTTCGTTATAAACCCGTGAAAGGATGATGACGAGGTTATGAATATATGGAAATCATATATCAGAACTGCGGGGTGAAGAATTATATGAAAGAAGATTATCGCAGTTATAAGCGCAACTTTGTTAGCATTATGTTAGGCTGATTTAGCAACAGAACGGGAACGTCATTTGACGACGGCGCGCGCAAATCATACAAATGGCATGACCAATGGCAGAGCGAGAAATTGGGGACCGGAAGTCTAGTTTAGTCCTTTTCGCGCGCTTTCCCGTCGTCAAATGACATTCCCGTTCTGTTACAAAATCAGCCTGTTATCAACAACAATGCTGGTTTTACATTGTCTTCCTAATGTAGGTCTCCAGACAAAAAGTGTTTTCTGACCATCACAGGAGAGTGGAATGGACAAATGTTTGCCAAATATGCAGATAAAGAGGTACTAAACTGTCTAACATGATCTGATTTACGTCGTATTAAGGCTATCT
The DNA here is from genome assembly GCA_942486025.1 of Porites evermanni. Lineage (NCBI taxonomy): Eukaryota > Metazoa > Cnidaria > Anthozoa > Scleractinia > Poritidae > Porites > Porites evermanni. Next base: position 18,900 of record CALNXI010002449.1, on the reverse strand, counting down.
TCACACCATACCGGTTACCTTTAGCGCCACCACGAAAATCATAATGGCTAGGGCTTCTGTTCTCACACAAGAACAGTTGTGGCGGAGCGATTTTTGTGACGGAGCGAAGCTGCACCTCGCCGATCTCCGAAGTGGAGTCACATATCGGATGGCTGTTCACACTATTCTGGATAGCTTTCCGTGACGCCTTAGGGTCTGTTTACATGGAGTTGGGGGACCCCAGGTAGGTGAGGTAACGTGGCGGGTTACCTCACCTACCTGGGGTCCCCCACCTCCATGTAAACAGGCCCTTAGATTGACTAATTCTTGGCATAGTTGCGTGAATTGTGGGATGGAGACAACGTTCTCATTGATTGACAAGCTTGTGGTAGCCAGGAGAACACAGGCTTAAAGTATGGCATCAACTGAATATTTGTGTTGACTAGCTAAAATCTGACTGTCCCGACTGACTGTGTTAACCGTAACTGACGTTTTGACAACTTGTGTAGTTGTCGTCATTAGAGTCAAAGTGAACAGTGTTTAGTGGATTGATGGTATAAAACTTGAGCCCGAAAACTTCATGACTCCGTGCTACTGCGTAAGATACAAAAAAGTTTAGTTTGATAAAGTAGATAGTGAGAGGAGTCATTTCTCAAGAAGGTGGAGAATGATCGCCACACATTACGACGTAGATCTATTTGCATATGAATCTACAATTTTTATCCTTTTTCTTTGCATTTTGTTTATTTTTAGGAAGCTGAATTATTTATTGACACACTGACTATGCCAACAGTTGTTAAGACGGTGAAAAAAACGTCTAAACAGGAAGAATTTGAATCCAGACGGTAAGCTCACCTTTTGAATCTGTGTTTTTTGAGAACGCAAAGAAAGTACGAGAAAGCTGCAAGCCAGTCCCGCTCGCTTAATGTTCTTCCTCGGCCTCCGCTGACATTCTGAATTCAGGAGTTTGGAAATTTAATTGCAGTTCCTACATTCAAATAAAATAGTTGTTTAGAGATCCGACATAGTGAATTTAATAGTTTGGAGTTCTGATGTTCTGAATATTTCAAATGTTTAGAGAGCTGAGATTCTGAATTCGGTTGGTTGGAGTCCCCACATCCTGAATTGATCATATCGTGATCAGTTAGATATTCTGTGTACTTCACTCAAGGATAAGTGTCTTGTTTATTTTCTCAGGCTATGGAAAGATGTCACAAAATGCTTGAAAGAGGACGACGTGGAATCTGCTACCGGCTTTAAGCACAAGGTATTTTCACAACGTCAAGATAGTTCATGTAGCCAATCACAATACGCACAGAAATTCTAACGAACCAATCAGATTTTAAAGCAAATACTTGTAGCGGTCACCAATGGCGGGAAAAAGTGAGCGAGAAGTAGCATATAACATTTAAGCCAATCACAAAGCGAAGGAATGCGAAGCCAATATCGTCACTAATTGTTTTTTTCAATACTCAGTTGAAAACTGCTCTAAAGATACTAAACTTTTTAAATGCACTCTTTTTCTAGCCAAAGTTACTTTTTTTAGTGTCAGGAGGCAGGTCCACGTCAGCCTCTGGCTGCCAACCCCAACCCGCGTTAACAAATAAAGTACGAATGCATACTCGCGAAACTGTTTGTATCTGTTTTTGTTTGTTTGTTTGTTTGTTTTGTAACGTAGTTGGAAGAACGTCAGCGTGCAGAGGCCCGAGAAAGAAAAGAGAAAGGAACTTCTTGGGAAACAAAGGTGAGTCGTAAATTATCTTTTTCAACGGAGGGATTTCCTAGGTTTACTGAGGGCACTGTTGCGTTACTTTTAACTAAAAGTAAAATTTTCCCCGCCAGGTGTTTTGATCATTTTTGTTGTATGTTGCCAGCGAATATATATCCATGTTTTGCTAGTTTATCCAAATTAGCGTAAAAAAGAACAAATAAATACCCCAAAGTACGAGCTTTAAATCTACTAACCAACTCTGTGATCGGTGTTGAACTTAATTCTGTTGTTTAGATGTAACCTTACAACTGTTCAACTGTTTATTAAATAATGCAAATTTTACAGCAAGCAATATCCACTGCCTGCAGTTAGCAGATTAGCTGTTCGAGGCGAGCAGTAGTTAGCCCATAGTAACACTAGCTATTGTTTGCGTTTTGTCGATAGCTGTTCCATGAAGTTGGAGAAAACTGGGTCTACGATAAGCCGCTAGTGAAGAGGTTATCAAATAAAATTCCTGTAAAACGAAATGAAAGATAGATTTCATTACATTAGCCTGCTGCTTTGTCGACATCGTCATGTGCGTAATTCATGCGGATCTTACACACTTGGTCCTCTTCATCTCCTGTGGAACGTAAGGCTTCGAATTCAAGTGGAATATGTGAG
>CALNXI010002449.1:0-16256 GCA_942486025.1 Porites evermanni | reverse complement strand
GTTTACTGAGGGCACTGTTGCGTTACTTTTAACTAAAAGTAAAATTTTCCCCGCCAGGTGTTTTGATCATTTTTGTTGTATGTTGCCAACGAATATATATCCATGTTTTGCTAGTTTATCCAAATTAGCGTAAAAAAGAACAAATAAATACCCCAAAGTACGAGCTTTAAATCTACTAACCAACTCTGTGATCGGTGTTGAACTTACTTCTGTTGTTTAGATGTAACCTTACAACTGTTCAACTGTTTATTAAATATTGCAAAATTTACAGCAAGCAATATCCACTGCCTGCAGTTAGCAGATTAGCTGTTCGAGGCGAGCAGTAGTTAGCCCATAGTAACACTAGCTATTGTTTGCGTTTTGTCGATAGCTGTTCCATGAAGTTGGAGAAAACTGGGTCTACGATAAGCCGCTAGTGAAGAGGTTATCAAATAAAATTCCTGTAAAACGAAATGAAAGATAGATTTCATTACATTAGCCTGCTGCTTTGTCGACATCGTCAAGTGCGTAATTCATGCGGATCTTACACACTTGGTCCTCTTCATCTCCTGTGGAACGTAAGGCTTCGAATTCAAGTGGAATATGTGAGGGATATTCAGTTAACGATAGGAAGATGTATTTTAGTCCCAGGGGCGTAGCCAGGATTTTTCAAAGGGGGGGTCACAGAGGCTACTCACCAGATTGTCATGTCGACATCCACGCCCATATTAACTAAAGACAAGAGCCGTTGACGAAAATACTTCACAAAAAAACAAATTTTAAAAAAGTGGGCTTTTCAACAATGGCTTTTACGGCCAAGATATTGTCATGGCGTTTTCGCTACCTGAATATTGTAGGTTGTTTGCTCAAAAGAAGGCCTACCAAGGGGGGGTCACGGGCACCCCAGGACCCCCCCTAGCTACGCCCCTGAGTCCTCGAATTTTCATTCACTTTCAGCAGGATGAAAGACACGATACATGATTTAATAATTTCGCTCCCAAGAATTTCAGTCCTTTGAAACAGCGCTGCGCAGTAGCCCTCAAGTGATAGCCTGCGAAAACATCCGTTTCTCCGCGCTCTTCGCCGCTGGGGACGTTTCGCGAGGAGGAACGTCTGCGACATCAGCGACAGAAATTCCATACTGATGACGTAAAATCTGGAATCCGGTCAGAAGCGCTGATTGGTCGACGGAGTAGTTACATTGTTTTAGCTATTGTTTACGAATGACAGACAAAAGACAAAAGGCCACAAAGGTCAAATGTAAACGCGAAGAATCTCTAGCAAAACAGTCAATATTTGTGGAATATAGTCTTCTCTAGAAGAAGCATTTGAGTCTTTGCTGGAGCTCGTTGGCAGATGAACACAACACTTCACCAAAATCGACCAGAAGACACGCAAAATTGGACAAATTTATATTTGGAACCCCATGACTACCGGATTCATTTTGTAAACATTGATGTGCGTCATCAGTATGGAATTTCTGCCGCTGAGTCGCAGACGTTCCTCCTCGCGAAACGTCCCTAGCGGCGAAGAGCGAGGAGAAACGGATGTTTTCGCAGGCCACACAAATGACTGATCACAGAAAGGTATCTCCTAGTTAAAAAGCTACAACTGACCATCAATGTATTAAACAGATCTATAGAAAAGCAATATATCAATTGACACCTGAAGCTTAAGCGCAATACAACAACAACAACATCAACAACAAAAACAGTACTAGTCAATTCTCTCCTTAAATATCAGCATGAATATTCTCCACTCCCTTCCCCATACGATTTCCATTGTACTGGTGAGAAGAATTCGGATTTTCACCTAAATTTTGAGCGCAGCACAGTTGGGCCACGCACGTTATAGGATTGACTTGGGAGTGGACCCATTCGTTATACAGTGTAACGTAATTTATAGTTAGCATTATTGTTGGATTCCGTGATAGCTAAATGTTATTTCACACAGAGATATAGTTTTTTTGATAATGCATAAGATTTAGACGGGGAATCAGATGTAATTTTTTGGAATCTGAGTGTAACTCAGTTAGAGTTGTATTCAATTGTATAAGGGTTATTTGAGAATAGGTAGGAAATCAGAGTTCGGATATCGGGACTTAGTAAGCCTTTTTTAGGTCTGTTTCAGTAAAAATTGTGAGGTGCATTTGACAACTTGAAACAAGAATTCTGTGTCGTTGTTCTCGTAATAAGTTCACATTAAGGGTTTGGTATTGAATTGAACTTTGCATAAATGAGTATATATTTAAATCAAGTGCCTAAATTTCATTTTTGGGTTTTTGGTAAAGCACTACTTAGCTTTCCTATCAGTTTTCCTAAGGGCAGTTAACGTAAGGTTTTATTCTGTAGGCCATTTTCAGGTTTAGGGCTTTTCAAAAATACCATAATGTTCTTTAAAGTGCAGGTTTAGCCGCATTTTCAAGAAGATGCATTTCCACTGTTCTAAACGGAATTAAATTGTCGTTCCGGTTTGGATTCAAAGGCCCGGAGACCTGTTCGCCGTTTGCTTTTAGTCAGAAATCATCTGTAAGTCTGGTTGAGTCGAAGCTACCTCAGCCTCGTCACCAGGCCAATTCGCGTTGAGCGGAGGAGGCTTGGAACCAAGCGCGATAGTATCCTCATTTATTTTCAGTGATTCGCGCCATTCTCAACAAAGGCGGGATGATTACTTCCAGATGAGATTAGGCTAAACGTAAACGCTAAAGAGTATTATGGTATTTCAGCAAAGGCGATTTTTTGCTGATGTCATACATTGCATTTTGCTTTATAAGCATAGACAAGGCACAATAGAGAGGAGAAGAGTCGTTGCGTCACGTTACCATGGTATCCATTTCTGAATCTCACAAACCGTGGCCCCCCAAATATTGGGGGAAAAAATTGACATGAGTGACTTTCCTGTGCATGACAGATTACACTCAGGAACAAAACGGTAGCTCGACAATTAAAATGGCCGTCTCTGTCAAAAAAGATTGTTGAGATGCAGAAATTTGCTACCATAGAAACGTGACGTCACACTTCTCTTTAAGTTGATGTAAGTAGACTTTTTCCCCTTCTGTGTTTTATAATATCATGTGACAATCTCGGGAGATTTAATCCTTTTCTTGTTGGACGTAATAATTGCAATCCAGCATGATTATGTTCAATTTTGAAAGGTATACCTCTCTAAAACTTTGTCAAATGATCTTTACCAAGGTTTACTGACGAAAATTGGTATCTTCGGTTGCCTTTGCACAGTGGCAGTGGAGACGATTTTTATACAGATGATACGGGAGAAAATAAAAGAAGATATTATTTGGCAGTCTGTTTCACTGGTTTAGCTCCCATAGAATGTCATTTCTGGCCAAAATCATTGCGCGTCGAGTTGAGTTTACCTCGGGAAATCTATTTTTAAGTGTTAGCTAGACAAAGTGCACTAAATAAGTTATGACTGATCTGCACGACTATCGCTCGTTTTCGTATCCCAAGGCTTGTTTAAACTTCCATACATTAGATCATTTAAAATGATTCTCAACCTGCCACTTTTTCCAATCATCTTCCCCGTCATCTTCATCATATTCCCGGTAATTACCGATTGGTTCACCTATCAATCCATGTTAACTTTAGTCAGTCTTTAACAGAAAAGCAGAAAAATTAGTTGACCGAACACAAATGGTGATATCTGATTCTAATTCTCCAAAAAAGGAGTCACATATTAGAATCTTAGCGAAAAAAATCTAGTTTTTATCGGACAATTTCTTCTTTAGAAAAAGAAAGCGTAATACTCCAAGTTTCTTGATTAGGTGTTTAGTTCTGAGATTGAAATGATAATTACAAAAATGTGTGAAGTTTTCCTCTTGCTGGCGTCGTGCTGAAGACGACATAATCGAAATTGTTTGATTTTTATTATTTTTATTCCCGCAACTACTATTTTTTTGCTGTGATGTTGGAGAGACATTTGTTTTAAAACTGGAAACCTCATCACATTTTGCATTATTTGGTTAACTAAACACCAAGTTTTTGAGCTCAGACACCGGATTCAGAACGTCTTGCAACCGGCGTTAATCAACACAATCAATTTCAAAGAAAACAAAATCTGCGTGTAGTATTATTATTAAAGAATTAACTCTAAACCGTCACCATACATTTAGGGCCTGTTTACATGGAGTAAGGGACCCTGGTCTGGTGGGGTTGGTTTCTTTTGTTTTCACGCTCTGGGGGACACAAAACAAAAGAAACCTACCCCACTAGACCGGGGTCCCCCACTCCATGTAAACAGGGTCTTAACCTGTTAAAAGATGCCGGAAAGCTGTCGTTTCTATCACTTAACTGCATAACTGGAACACATTATTTTTAACCAGTTAGTTGCATTTTTTTCTTGATACCCTCGAAAATTGTCTACTTTTTCATCTTAGCTTCCTTTTAAACAGTATTTAAAATGTCCTTTTTAAGAGAAATACTCCAACAAAAGAAAATACATTAAAATACATTTGAACGAGTTAAAAGCGCAGCTTCTGAGACCCTCGAAAGCTTTTCACTCTCTCACTGATCCACAAACAATAGTCAATCTTGTTTGCATTTTATTCGTAATTTATTGGTCCTTGACACGCCTCATACACATTACCTCGTTACATATGTAAATATTGGTTCTTCATACACTTGATACTTATCTTACCGCCGATAATGAACGACAAATTTAGATTGTAAAGCGTTTTACTAAACACCATTATGGATGTACAGCTGAGTTCTTTATGTAGATAGGAGGAAAAACTCCTTGGAAATGACGTTCTAAAGAAGTATACTGATGAGAAGAATCAGTAAGGTGGCCGGCATAGCTGTGCTCATTGAAGGATCGACGATGGTGGGGTTTATCTTTCTTTATACTATGCTGTTTTGCTTCGTCAATACTCACCAATATGTAAATCAGAAACAAGAAGAACGGATCTTATCGAGACACCTGCACGGGACCCGAAATGTGAACCCTTCGTATTCATCAAACCTGAAGCTTGCAGCATTCAACGTACAGACGTTTGGCATACGAAAAATGAATTATCCTGGAGTGCCTGCAATTCTTGTTAAGGTAGGTTGCGTTATAAGCCAATTTATAAGCTGGAATAGTCATTAAACACCAAGATTTCGGGTGTACTTCGGTATAAGAACCTGTGAACTTTTTCTTCGTTACGCACCTTTTGTTTTTCTAGGTTCTTTTGTGTTGACCTCTTTGATTTCTTTGTTCTACGTCACCATTGAATTAAACAGGTTCTTACACTGAGGATGAGGCAAGACGTCTTTAACTTGCAATCGAATTTCTAATTTGTTAACGACGCGGCTTCTGACGATCCTTTAGCTCAACTCTCATTTTTTACGCAGAATTTAAACGATATTCGTGATTAAAGATAGGCTTTAGTGTTGAGCAAGCGTGAATTTGGGAGTTATGCGGTATCGACGTAGCGTGAGTTTAGATCAGGCGGGATATTTGCCTATTCCAATTGAGAAAGGTGAGCGTGGGCAAAAAATAAACCGAGAGGGAAAAAAAAAGAAGACCGGGGCGTGGTCGAGGGAACCTGTTCCCTGACCTCCTGTCACCCTCTTCCTCTTTTTCCCCTCCGCTCTCCATTGCGCAGCACTCGCCTGGAGCAGGCTAACTGGACACTGGCCTCGTTTTTCGTCTCGGCCCATAAAAGGTCAATATCCAGCTGTCTAATCTCGTACCCAGATCTCACTCTGTTTTACCTTTACCCAGCTATCTTGACTGAACAAGTTTGGTAAATCATAAAGGATTTCTAATAGAAAAAGAGAACTTTTCCTTGCGTAACAAACGCGGGAAGCCAAAGCGGGCAAAAAGGCCCATCTTGCCTGCTCGGGTAGCCAATCAGAACACAGGATTCGCTTCATCTTAACTTTAATGAATTATTAATACATCTTACAAGGAGTGATTCTTTTCAGACTTGGTACTTTAGCTAGGAAATTTTTTTACCAGTTATAATGGCTTACCTGTCCTTAAATTACAATGCTATTCAACTAGTATGTTTTACTTTTTATTCATTACCTACTTATTTAGTAGCTATTAGTTTCCTTGGCTCTATTGTGTTAACTTGCTTGATTTTGTTCCACCTAAGAATATTACAGGTTCTTACACTGAGCAGGGGCGTAGTAAGCTCATAGACCTGTAGACCCGGGCCTACAAATTATTGGTGTGATCACTTTACCAGGTTTACCACTTGTAATAAATGATGCATTGTTGGGGTGAGCTAAAAAGCTTCAGAGGTCTAAGTGTTGGTGAGGTCAGTGTGTACTAGTCATGCATGCAATTTTCAGGATTTGTGTAAATAAATGAGTCAGCCGGGCCCCCAACTAGTTGAACGGCTGGCTGCGCCCCTGCTGAGGGTGAATAATTATTTAATATAAGTAATATTAATTTTCTATTATTTTATATTGTGCAAATTAATGTCCATATGCACATAACATTTTAATCAAACAACAATCAAATTCTATTTAGAATTAGTAAAATCCAACTAGTGGTCTATTATCAATGCTGCTTTCTGATTGGTCGAGCTCCTACTAGGCTATATGTTATAGCCCACTAGTAGCAAGAAGGGCCGGCTTTGAAAACCAAACAGTGGTGGCTGAAGCGCGTTTTGCTGGCTAACGTTGTTTTTTCTAGATATTTTTGACCAACTGGTTGGATTTTACTAAATGGCTCATGGGTTCTGAGTCAATAGCCCATTTGGCCTTTGGCCTCATTGGCTATTGACTCAGAGCCCATTTGGGCTCGAGGAATAATTGTTAACTATAAATTAACTGAAGGTGATAAGTAACACTTAAAATGAAACTGTATAAGCTATTGCAGTTAAGTTGTATTAATACTGTAGTGAAATTTTCTAAAATTACACATATTTACAGTAAAGTTAATACATACAACACAAAGGCATTCTAGAAACTAATATAACTATTACTATGATTTCAAATAATTTTCCAACGTTTGTTTGGCCTTAAGACCATTACATCACCTCTTGATAACTGCCTACACAACATGGTCTGCTCATGTACAGTGTAGTGGGAAAAAACTTGTTTTGCAGCATGTTACTATATTATTGCACTTTTAACTTTAGTTTGCCTGAAATATTGCAAACGTTTTATGTGTTTGGAGCACTTCCAGACCCAGCTGTGAGAGGGTATTTTGCTTTTGAAAACTGTCGATCTGCATTATCAGTTTAAGCACGAAAGATGACTCTTTCAAATCTTTAACTTGTTGAAAACCCTGAGGCATTATTTCATAATGACAGTGAACGAGATATTACAGAAAAAAGCACACTGGCTGGATATTTAAACATTATTGCACTTGGTTCACTTAAATTGCAATTACCACTGCGACGATCATATCTTCAGTTAAAATTTGTATTTCCGCATTTCACATCATCTTCATCTTTCAATCCCTTCATGGGTTAACATGAACTCAACAAATTGGCCTGCTTCCAATGCATGGGTCTTCATCGCTCAAGTTGTCAATGTCTAGAAATACAAGACATGTTCCGACACGATGGGAACATACCTTTAGACACCTTTTTTGCTTTAATTTGCTATATTCTGAATGTTTTTAAGTTTATGTTGCTTTGAATACACCTGCCAACCGTCACCCCTTAGCTATGATTCTCACACCTGTAGATCAAAGACTTCAATCTCACATCCACACACTCCTGCATGTAGACCATAAAAATAGTGANGCCTCATTGGCTATTGACTCAGAGCCCATTTGGGCTCGAGGAATAATTGTTAACTATAAATTAACTGAAGGTGATAAGTAACACTTAAAATGAAACTGTATAAGCTATTGCAGTTAAGTTGTATTAATACTGTAGTGAAATTTTCTAAAATTACACATATTTACAGTAAAGTTAATACATACAACACAAAGGCATTCTAGAAACTAATATAACTATTACTATGATTTCAAATAATTTTCCAACGTTTGTTTGGCCTTAAGACCATTACATCACCTCTTGATAACTGCCTACACAACATGGTCTGCTCATGTACAGTGTAGTGGGAAAAAACTTGTTTTGCAGCATGTTACTATATTATTGCACTTTTAACTTTAGTTTGCCTGAAATATTGCAAACGTTTTATGTGTTTGGAGCACTTCCAGACCCAGCTGTGAGAGGGTATTTTGCTTTTGAAAACTGTCGATCTGCATTATCAGTTTAAGCACGAAAGATGACTCTTTCAAATCTTTAACTTGTTGAAAACCCTGAGGCATTATTTCATAATGACAGTGAACGAGATATTACAGAAAAAAGCACACTGGCTGGATATTTAAACATTATTGCACTTGGTTCACTTAAATTGCAATTACCACTGCGACGATCATATCTTCAGTTAAAATTTGTATTTCCGCATTTCACATCATCTTCATCTTTCAATCCCTTCATGGGTTAACATGAACTCAACAAATTGGCCTGCTTCCAATGCATGGGTCTTCATCGCTCAAGTTGTCAATGTCTAGAAATACAAGACATGTTCCGACACGATGGGAACATACCTTTAGACACCTTTTTTGCTTTAATTTGCTATATTCTGAATGTTTTTAAGTTTATGTTGCTTTGAATACACCTGCCAACCGTCACCCCTTAGCTATGATTCTCACACCTGTAGATCAAAGACTTCAATCTCACATCCACACACTCCTGCATGTAGACCATAAAAATAGTGACAAATTTGAGGTCTTCCAGCTTTAACTGACACATTTAAGACATTGGGGAATAATCATTTTTTGAGAACTTCAAAACTCTTCAAAAATCTTTCACGAGTCTTTAAAAGGTCCTCTGTGAAAAATCCTAGTACCTGGAATTGGATAAAAATCTCACAACCTTGACTCAAGTCAATAAGTTGGTAAGTATATGATAACTATGTGGTATGTCAATGACTCTTTGGTTGTTTTGGGTCCATATGGACCCATGCATATTATCCTTTCTATACCCTTGGTGTTGGAAATCTCTTTTTGAACCATTACCATGCTAACTGACGGAAAAACTGTCGAAAAAGGAAGATTTGGTTAAAATTCCTTTTTCTCTGCTACTAATTGGCCATCAGTAAAGGGTTAGGAGTGATAAAAGCATGGATTAGTGTCTCTCTCACTTTCAGGACTTAAAATTACCTGGTTGTGGTGGTTGTGCATAACCACAACCACAACCACATCAAGTCTATCAAGAAACGGGCCACATAAGTTTTTTCAAGCAGTAATTCGGTAACTTTGATTTTAATGTGCAGCATTACGGTATGTTTTGGATCCATATGGACCCATGCATATTATCCTTTCTATACCCCTGGTGCTGCAAATCTCTTTTTGAACCATTACCATGCTAACTGATGGAAAAACTGTCCAAAAAGGAAGATTTGGTTAAAATTCCTTTTTTCTCTGCTACTAATAAATTGGCCATCAGCAAAGGTTCAGAAGTGATTTTAATGTGCGGCATTACGGTATCATCTGGCCCTGTAGTATGCAGTTTTTCATCCTTTTTGCTAACTGTATTGGGTAAAAGAAGATCCTTCACAGTATTGCAGTACCATTTATTTGTGCTCTCCTGTCTAAACAGGTCAGTACATTGTGCCACACAAAACACAGTAAAATGAGTAAGCTATACAGTTAAATAAAAGTTAATATTTTGAAGACTTTATACTTCATAGAAAATGATTAAACAATTTCTGACAGTTAATCTATGATGAAATTGGTAAGGGATCCAATGACTGGGCTTTTCAATCGTTGTACTGATCTATTCGAGGTCTTCTCATATTTTCTTGCAATGTCTGAGGTTGACCTCTGGTGCATTGTTCCATGAAGTTGGAGAAAACTGGGTCTACGATAAGCCGCTAGTGAAGAGGTTATCAAATAAAATTCCTGTAAAACGAAATGAAAGATAGATTTCATTACATTAGCCTGCTGCTTTGTCGACATCGTCATGTGCGTAATTCATGCGGATCTTACATACTTGGTCCTCTTCATCTCCTGTGGAACGTAAGGCCTCGAATTCAAGTGGAATATGTGAGGGATAGTCCGTTAACGATAGGAAGATGTATTTTAGTTCTCGAATTTTCATTCACTTTCAGCAGGATGAAAGAAACAATACATATAATTTAATAATTTCGCTCCCAAGAATTTCAGTCCTTAAAAACAGCGCTGCGCAGTAGCCCCCAAGTGACTGATCACAGAAAGGTATCTCCTAGTTAAAAAGCTACAACTGACCATCAATGTATTAAACAGATCTATAGAACAGCTATATATCAATTGACACCTGAGGCTTAAGCGTAATACAACAACAACAACAACAACAACAACATCAACAAAAAAAACAGTGCTAGTCAATTCTCTCCTTAAATATCAGCATGAATATTCTCCACTCCCTTCCCCATACGATTTGGATTGTAGCGGTGAGAGGAATTCGGATTTTTACCTAAATTTTGGGCGCAGCACAGCTGGGCCACACACGTTATAGGATTGACTTGGGAGCGGACCCATTCGTTATAATGTAATTTATAGTTAGCATTATTCTTGGATTCCGTGATAGCTAACTGTTATTTTACACAGAGATATAGTTTTCTTGATAAGGCATAAGATTTAGACGGGGAATCAGATGTAATTTTTTTGAATCTGAGTTTAACTCAGTTAGAGTTGTATTCAGTTATGTAAGGGTTATTTGAGAATAGGTAGGAAATCAGAGTTCAGATATCGGGACTTATTAAGCCTTTTTTAGGTCTGTTTCAGTAAAAATTGTAAGTCCATTTGACAACTTGAAACAAGAATTCTATGTCGTTGTTCTCGTAATAAGTTTACATTAAGGGTTTGGTATTGAATTGAACTTTGCGTAAATGAGTATATATTTATATCAAGTGCATAAATTTCATTTTTGGGTTTTTGGTAAAGCACTACTTAGCTTTCCTATCAGTTTTCCCAAAGGCAGTTAACTTAAGGTTTTTTCGGTAGGCCGTTCTCAGGTTTAGGCCTTTTCAAAAGTACCATAATGTTCTTTAAAGTGCAGGTTTAGCCGCGTCTTCAAGAAGATATATTTCCACTGTTCTAAACGGAGTTAAGTTGTCGTTCCGGTTTGGATTCATAGGCCCGTTTGCTTTTAGTCAGAAATCATCTTTTAGTCTGGTTAAGTCCAAGCTACCCCAGCCTCGTCACCAGGCCAACTCGCGCTATCTGAATGAGCAGAGGAAGCTTGGAACCAAGCGCGCCCTCAACGAGGGTGGGATGGTAATTCCCAGGTGAGATGAGGCTAAACGTAAACGCTAAGGAGTATTATGGTATTTCAGCAAAGGCGATTTTTTTTGCTGACGTCATACATGGCATTTTGCTTCATAAGCGTAGACAAGAATAGAGAGAAGAGTCGTTGCGTCACGTTACCATGGTATCCATTTCTGAATCTCACAAACCGTGGCCCTGCAAATATTGCAGGAAAAAAATTGATATGAGTGACTTCCCTGTGCGTGATTACACTCAGGAACAAAACGGTAGCTCGAGAATGAAAATGGCCGTCTCTGTCAATATAAATTGTTGCGATGCAGAAATTTTGCTACCATAGAAACGTGACGTCACTCTTCTCTTTAAGTTGATGTAAGTAGACTTTTTCCTCCTTCTGTGTTTTATAATATCATGTGACAATCTCAGGAGATTTAGTCCTTTTCTTGTTGAACGTAAAAATTGCATCCCAGCGCGATTATGTTCAATTTTGAAAGGTATACCTCTCTAAAACTTTGTCAAATGATCTTTACCAAGGTTTACTGACGAAAATTGGTATCTTCGGTTGCCTTTGCCCACAGTAGAGACGAATTTTTGTACAGATGATACGGGAGAAAATAAAAGAGGATATCATTTGGCAGTCTGTTTCACTGGTTTAGCTCCCACAGAATGTCATTTTTGGCCAAAATCATTGCGGTTCGAGTTGATTGTAGCTCGGGAAATGTATTTAGATCTACGTGCTAGCTAGACAAAGTGCACTAAATAAGTGAAGACTGATTTGCGCGACTATCGTTCGTTTTCGTATCCCAAGGCTTGTTTAAAGTTCCATATATTAGATAATTTAAACTGATTCTCAACCTACCACTTCTTCCAATCATCTTCTCCGTCATCTTCATCATATCCCCGTAATAATTACCATTGATTTACCTATCAATCCATGTTAACTTTAGTCAGTCTTTAACAGAGAAGCAGAAAAATTAGTTGACTGAGCACAATTGGTGATATCTGATTCTAATTCTCTAAAAAGGAGTTACCTTAATCTTAGAAAAAATCTAGTTTTTAGCGGACAAATCCTTCTTTAAAAAAAGAGAGCGTAGTGCTCCAAGTTCTTTTTATTCGGTATTTAGTTCTGAGAATGAAATGATAATTAGAAAAATGTGTGAAGGTTTCCTCTTGCTGGCACCGTACTGAAGACGACATGATCGAAATTGTTTGATTTTTATTTCTTTCATTCCCGCAACTACTATTTTTTTGCTGTGATGTAAGAGAGAAATTTGTTTTAAAATTGGAAATCCAGTCACATTTTGAATTATTTGGTTAATTAAACAAGTTTTTGAGCTCAGACACCGGATTCAGAACGTCTTGCAACCGGCGTTAATTAACACAATGAATTTTAAAGAAAAACAAAATCTGCGTGTAGTATTATTATAAAAGAATTAACTCTAAACCGTCACCAGCGACACAGCATCGGATAAAATACATTTTAGCCTGTTAAAAGATCCCGGAAAGCTGTCGTTTCAGTCACTTAACTGCATAACTGGAGCACATTATTTTTAACCAGTAAGTTGCATTTTATCTTGATACTCTCGAAAGTTGTCTACTTTTTCATCTTAGCTTCCTTTTAAACAGTATTTGAAATGTCCTTTTTAAGAGGAATACTCCAACAAAAGATAAATACATGAAAACACATTTGAACGAGTTAAAAGCGCAGCTCCTGAAACCCTCGAAAGCTTTTCACTCTCTCACTGATCCACAAACAATAGTCAATCTTGTTTGCATTTTATTCGTAACTTATTGGTCCTTGACACGCCTCATACACATTACCTCGTTACATATGTAAATATTGGTTCTTCATACACTTGATACTTATCTTACCGCCGATAATGAATGACAAATTTAGATTGAAAAGCGTTTTACTAAACACTATTATGGGTGTACAGCTGAGTTCTTTATGTAGATAGGAGTAAAAACTCCTTGGAAATGACGTTCTAAAGAAGTATACTGATGACAAGAATCAGTAACGTGACGTGGCCGGCATAGCTGTGCTCATTGAAGGATCGACGATGGTGGGGTTTATCTTTCTTTATACTATGCTGTTTTGCTTCGTCAATACTAAACAATATGTAAATCAGAAACAAGAAGAACGGATCTTATCGAGACACCTACACGGGACCCGAAATGTGAACCCTTCGTGTTCATCAAACCTGAAGCTTGCAGCATTCAACGTACAGACGTTCGGCATACGAAAAATGAATTATCCTGGAGTGCCTGCAATTCTTGTTAAGGTAGGTTGCGTTATAAGCCAATTTCTAAGCTGGAATAGTCATTAAAAACCAAGATTTCGGGTGTACTTCGGTGTAAGAACCTGTGAACTTTTTCTTCGTCACGCACCTTTTGTTTTTCTAGGTTCTTTTGTGTTGACCTCTTTGATTTCTTTGTTCTACGTCACCCTTGAATTAAAGAGGTTCTTACACTGAGGATGAGGCAAGATGTCTTAAACTTGCAATCGAATTTCTAATTTGCCAAACCAAAAATTTGTAGGCCCAGGCCTACAGATCTAGACGAGCTAACTACGTTATTTAACTACAGTAATATATTTTACTTTTTATTCATTACCTACCTATTTGGTAGCTATTAGTTGCCTTGGCTCTGTTGTGTTTACCTTCTTGTTTTTGTTCTAGCTAAGAATATTACAGGTTCTTACACTGAGCAGGGGCGTAGTTAGCTCGTCTAGATCTGTAGGCCTGGGCCTACAAATGTTTGGTTTGATCACTTTACCAGGTTTTCCGCTTGTAAAAAGCAATGCGTTGTTGGAGTGAGCTAAAAAGCTTAAGAGGTCAAAGTGTTGGTGAGATCAGTGCGTACTAGTCATGCCTGCAATTTTCAGGATTTGTGTAAATGAACGAGTCAGCCAGGCCTACAACTAGTAAAAAAGCTGGCTACGCCCCTGCTGAGGGTGAATAATTTAATATAAGTAAAATTAATTTTCTATTATTTCAAATTGTGAAAATTAATGTCCATATGCACATGTCAACATTTTAATCAAACAACAAACAAATTTTATTTAGAATAACTATAAAATATATAACCATAAAACAACTATAAAAACTATAAACTATAAAATCACTGAAGGTGATAAGTAACACATAAAATGAAACTGTATAAAGCTATTGCAATTAGTTGTATTAATACTGTTGTCAAATTTTCTAAAATTACATGCATATTATTTTATTATAGTAAAGTTACTACATACAATACAAAGGTATTCTAGAAACTAATATACAGAGATAACTATTACTATCATGATTTCAAATAATGAAGTTTTTTTCCTACATTTGTTTGGCCTGAAGACCATTACATCACCAGTTGATAACTGCCTACACAACATGGTCTGCTCGTATACTCAGTGGAGGAAAAAAAAACTTGTTTTGCAACATGCAACTAAAACTGTTACAATTGCACTTTTAATTTTACTTTTCTTGTAAATATTGCAAACTTTTTAGGTGTTTGGAGCACTTCCAGGCCCTGCAAGAGGGTCTCCTTCTTTTGAAAAATGTTTATGTTTTCAAATGCATTATCAGTTTAAAGCAAGGAAGATGACTTTTTCAAATCTTTAACTTGTTGAACACCCTGAGGCATTATTTCATAATGACAGTGAATGAGATATCACAAAAAAAGCACACTGTCTGGATGATAAAACATTATTGCACTCGGGTCGCTTAAATTGCAATTACCACTGCGACAATCATATCTTCATTTAAAATTTGTATTTCGGCAGTTCACATCATCTTCACGTTTCATTCCTTTCACGGGTTAACATTAATTCAACAAATTGGCCTGCTCCCGATGTATTGGTCTTCATAGCTCAAATGGTAGAGCAGTGCGGTGCAAACGCAGAGCCAATGCGTTCGAATCCTATTGAAGTCCCATATTTTTTTTTCTTTTTTTTTTTGGGGGGGGGGGTTATTTGCAATTGCTTAAATTGCAAGTACCAATGCCACGATCATATTGTCACTTAAAATTTGTATTTCTACAGTTCACATTGTCTTCAAAATTAAGTGAGTTGTCAATGTCCAGAAATATAAGACATATTCCCACAGGATGGGAACATACCCTTAAACACCTTTTTTGGCTTTAATAATTTGCCATATTCTGAATTTTTTCACGTTTATGTTGCTAAAAATACACCTGCCAACCATCACCCCTTAGCGATGATTATCACACCCGTAGATCAAAGACTTCAATCTCACATCCATACATTCCTTTAGACCACAAAAAATTTGAGGTCTTCGAGCTTTAACTGACACATTTTAGGCATTGGGAATGGTCATTTTTTTGAGAACTTCAAAACTCTCTGTGGAAAAAATCTCACAACCTTGACCCAAGTCAATAAGTTGGCAGGTATATGATATCAATGCGGTAAATCAATAGTTTGGGTCCATATGGACCCATGCATATTATCCTTTCTATACTCTTAGTGTTGGAAACCTCTTTTTGAACCATTACCTTGGTAACTGGCCAAAAAACTGTCCAGAAAGGGAGATTTGGTTAAAATTCCTTTTTCTCTGCTACTAATTGGCCATCAGCAAAGGGTTAGAAGTGACAAAGGCATGGATTAGTGTCTTTCTCACTTTCAGGACTTAAAATTACCTAGTTGTAGTGGTTGTGCACAACCAGAACCTCAACCTCTTCAAGTCTATCAAGAAACGGGCCACATATGTTTTTCAAGTGGTATTTTGGTAACTTCGACTTTAATGTGCGGTATTGCGGTATCATATGGCCCTGTGGTATGCTTTTTGCTAACTGTATTGGGTAAGAGAGGATCCTTCACGGTATTGCAGTACCATTTATTTGTGCTGTCCTGTCTAAACAGGTCAGTACATTGCGCTATACAAAACACAGTAAGTCTTTAGACTTCATGGCAAATGATTGAACAATTTCTGACAGTTAATCTATGATGAAATTGGTAAGGGATCCAATGACTGGGCTTTTCAATCGTTGTACTGATCTATTCGAGGTCTTCTCATATTTTCTTGCAATGTCTGAGGTTGACCTCTGGTGCA
>CALNXI010002448.1:53413-71068 GCA_942486025.1 Porites evermanni | reverse complement strand
TCACCGCTGTAGTCTGATTACCCACATTGAAGACTTAAGAGACCGTAAAAATTAAAATGTATTTGCCCCTCAGCGAAGAATCCGGCTCACGAATATTGAAATACATTTAAAGCCTTCAAAATCCAAAAATCTCCTTTCAATCTGGTTGATGGTCAGTCCTTTGACGCCGTAATTAAGACTCAAGTTTAGCGTCCGCGATTTGCGGCTTAGTTCTAACTCAGTACAATGTAACGTATATCATCAATTCGGCGTAAGGGCTATAATCAGGTTATCAAGGTCATCGCTTTATATTTCTATAGTCTATTACAGCGTTATCGTTCACTGCGTCCTTTTTTTGTTCCTAGGTATAACTGTCATAACAGTTATGCTAATAATTAAACGGTTTGGTAGTTATCTGAAGCACTAATGGCATGGAAGGCGCCTTACTACTTGTGGCTTGAGGAGCAAAGAATATTCTCGCTGGCCCTCCTGTCTACAATTCGACCGCCTTAGGGCAATAGCTAGAAAGCTCAGCAAACACGACAACGACGGTCACAATAAACCTCACTATGAAGTAAAGTGAAAACGCATTCTTTCAAAATTGCGTGGCCATCTTCTGCGCACGCACTAAAAGTTGTCAAGAGATAGGTGAACTTTACTAGCATTGAATGTTCGAGGAATACTGCACTCAAACAAGCCCTGGCCCATGTTCAGGAAAAAAAGAACATTTCGTCTTCAATTTTTTCAAAAGTCCTGTTCGAGCGAGGCAGTTTTTGGCCTTGCCAAGTTTTCCGGTTGTCACGGCAAGGTTGAAAGAAGTGAGGCACTAGCGGTTTGTTTTTCTTCCTCTTTGGCGTTCACATTGCCGTCGCTATCACCTACAGTTTGCGTGCTCACCGTTGTGTGCAGGGCAGTAATATCCATGTGCCAAAAGGACCACGCCTAATAAACGCACGTGGTAATTTCCATAACTGGAGGCAAACACAACGAAGAGAATCTTACAGCCCTCGTACTAAACAAGGATTGATAGGACAACTTTTTATGATTTAAGTGTTGCTTAAAAGGCAAGAGAGAAAACAACTGACAGAATGTTACGCTAAGAAACTTCAGTGATCGCTGATCTCGGCAGATCCTTGATTAACCGCGACAGGATTAGCTCAGTCGGTAGAGGGCTTGACTGCAGAGCGGGAGGTCGTCGGTTCGATTCCCGGGGCTGGACCAATACTCAGGGTCTTAAAATAACTGAGAATTGTGTTTTTATTTCTGATTTAAATGTTACTCTCCACTCTCCATGTAGATACAGTCGAACCTGTCTCCGGAAATCGAGGGGACACAGCGAAGTGTCCGTATCATTTAGAGAGGTGTCCGTATAAAAGAGGTCAGTACGATAACGTCAAATTTATGACTCTACTTATAGTTTTAAGTGTTCAGTAGCTAACACCGGGCTCTCATTCGTCTTTAAACTGCATTTTAGTTTATTAATTCACAGTACAAAGACACTGTCTTTCAGTGGCATACAACGTTGTACATATCAGCTACACAGTAAGAACAGTCGTAGACAAGTCACTGTTTTAGAACGAAGCGCGATGCTGAATGTAAAAAGTTGTAACGTAAACTGACACAATTCTGAAAGCGTCTTTCACTATTTTGCAAGTGCAGTAAACAGTAACTAAAGTACAAAATGTAACAGAAAAGATGTTTCTGCTATCTGTGGTTATTCAAGCCTAAAAAAGTCGTTGACCTTTCGTAAATCGTTGTTTGATGTACAGCGACTGGACTTTTGAAATCACCTTACATAGCTCATCAGCCAGACTGGATTCACCCTGTGCAGATTCACCTGATCGGGATTCGGGATTCACCTGATCACCGCAGTGTCCGTTATAATGAGGTTTAGTTTATATGAATTTACTCCCTGGAGCCGAAATTTGGTGTAGGTCCGCTGTCCGTATTAGAGAGAGTTCGTATTATAGAGGTTTCAGTTAAAAGAAACTTTATGAGAATTTTGTCGGGACATTCATTGGAAACTGTCGTAGTATAGAGGTGTCCGTAGCGAGAAGTTCGACTGTATTAGCACAGGAAGCAGCAATCCAACTTCATGTTAAGCTCGGTTAAGGTCAGGGTGTAGTCTTAGACATAAGAATATAGATAAAAGATACAAATTACAGGTCGAAAAGGAGAAGAAAATCAACGGTAAAAGGAACTCGTCAGTTTTAATTCTGCACTCTGAGTCTTAACAAGAGCCTCATGATCCTAGTTTAATCGATGGCAAACATAGCGCTTTGTATGAGTAACGCAGTGTCCATCCCTCGCCACACTCCCCACTACATTTGGGCCAGACACTTAGTCTTTAGTGATACTTGACAAATAGTGTTATCTATCGAAAAATAAAGTAGAATCAAACGGTCTCAAAAGTCGTGCTTTTACTAACGATTGTTCCCCCTGATGCCACCCTTCTCCCACATCTGATGTTTTAAATGGGCACTCAATCATAGTCGCAGTCATGGATTACATGTATACGGGAGATTCAGCTTGTGTTCAGCCAAGGCCATTTATTTATTCTTCATACCTTATTCTCCTTTATTTTCGCGGGACTTAAATTTCGCGAAAATTTTCTCGGCACATTTCGCGAGTCTTTAATTTAGCTTTTTTACAAAAAATTTACGTTAATCAACAATTGAAACAAAACCAATATGCTGTCCCTGTTGAGGTGATATGTGAAATGGACGATACACCAAGGAACAGGGCGATAATGGAAAGATACACGGCACTCGTAACTATACATTACAAGGAGATGGGACAGGATGGTCAATTTGTGCAAGGGATGTATTGCAGGAACTGTGCGAAGATGATTACTCAGATGCCGAAGAAGAACTTGAGGCGAATCTTGACACTGATTAACATCTAAAGTTGATAGATGATAGCTCCTTGTACTAACACCTTGTGTTAAAAATTGTTTAGGACCCTTGAAAACTTAAATACATAATTTTTCTATGTCCATTAAATTTCGCGAGATCAAAGTTCGCGGTCGTTATTTTTCGCGGATCTTTAAGTTCGCGAATTTTTTAAAATCGCGAAAATCGCGAATTTAAGAACCCGCGAAAATTAAGGAAAATAAGGTAGTTGCACCCTTCCCGTGTGCTTTATTTCATCGCCACTTCTCGCACAGGTCGTGGGCGTATCCCTATTAACTAAGAACGCACTAAATCTCTGTCTTTGTCCCGAGGATTATAGGCTGGCTTTGGCTCCGTGATGTGAATATTTGATGACTTTTTCTTCCTAGGAATTTGTGAGGGCGGTTTATTTATAATTGTAATTAATCATTCCGCCGAGGCAATGTGTCTTATTAAAACTTTTGAATCGTTTCACTTGTCAGAGTAACTTTCTGTTACGACCGGGAAAACATAGGAGTTCTTGAACTAGATATGTATGAATTCCGTGAGCTAGACTTCTAAGTGCAATTAAACGTTAGAGTTGAGCAACAGTTTTTGTTTGTAGGATGGTTCCAATCGGCTAGTTTTTGTCTGTATTGTCTTTCATACTGAAGACAAAAAGCTATAGAGCAATTCGTACTCTTGGTACAGTGCTGTTTGTTTAGTGTTAGAGTCTGAGTTTAAAATTCTTCTGTTACCTCTATGACCAAAATGAAATCCGTGTTAACAAATTGTCATTACGTTGAACAAGGTCAGGTTTGATTGATCTTAAGGTCTCCTAAGGCATAACAATCACTAATGAGTCTTTGCTGTTTGATCAGTGCAAGGATAAACACTGAAAAAAATATAATCTAAGGTGCGCTTATTAATTTGAAATCAGGGGCCCATTTTCGGGATTTTCGGTTCTTTTACAAATCAAAACTTATTGATTATTATATTTTTAATGCACACAAACTTATTTTTATTTGAATTCCAGGGATTCACGCTCTCACAGATGAATCCACGATCCTTTTGTTTGAAATCATTTCTGATGAAAGGATGGTCAAATAGGTCTAATTGCCTCTCATTCTGCTGTTCCAATAACTAAAGGTTATTTACTTTGCTGACTTCCGATTGCCAACTCATTACAGTAATGAATTTCTATAGGTGTAGCCTTACAAAGGAACGAAAATGACAAAAATGATGAATAATCTTGACGAAATACGTCGCGCTTAAACAGAAAATGTACTGATGTCGACATGCTCTTATGCGGGGAAAGAGGTGCGCACAGTACAATGGTGGAGTAACTCGCGCACCGACAAACAACAAGTAAAAGTTGGTAAAGTCAACTGAATGAACCAAGTCACTGGAGCTCATCTTAATAAAAGAATTAATGTCTTCTCAGTCTCTTTTATAATAAGTTTCTTTTTTACCGACACTGTCGACTTATCCAAAAATAACCAGGCTTTAGTTTATGTACTGACGTCAACACCATACTAGGCTGGGACGTTGTCGTTTAGCCATGCCCCCGTACATTAAAAAGGTTATAGAACGAAACCTTAGTTACAGACAATGTTCAAAGTGCATCAAGCTCAAACAGGTCAATTCAGTTGGGTCGACCATGCAGCCGAACTCTGAATTTCAGTCTCAGAGAACTGTTTGACTCAACGAAAAGGCTTTTTACAAAAAGCAATTGAAACAAAGTTAGTACCAGCCAAAATCCTTGTATTATAGGGAGTCTATTTTATTTGTATTTGGATTCGCCAATTGGGTCACCGCACTGACAGCGTGAAGTAATTAACGGCGCGCCGTGAAGATTCCCCCACCCCTAACATGAACTACAGACCACGCCATCGGGATCTACGTTCACTCCTACCGTGATCTTTCCTAACAGCAGTGTGGGTCCCCTTCCAACTGAAAAGGAAAGATGATGGAGATATAGGACGACGGCTTAACATCACCGCCCTTTGACGCGATAAGTTAAACTGCGACAGAATACAGACCACAGATTAAAAGTTCTGATGTCTCAATAAAGGAAGAAGGCTTAACAGCTACTTGCTATCATGAAGCCTGATTAAGTAGACTCCTAGGAAAGACGGGATCACATCTAATGCATGATCCTCATCTTATCTTTCCCTCCCCCCTCCTCTCCCTTCCCCTCCCCTCTCCTCCCTTTTGACGCCCACCACGTTGGATATGGGAACCTTGTCCGCGAAGGTGAAGATAAAATGCGAAAATAAAATGCTGCCCTCAATGAACACAAGAAGGAATTTTAAACTTAACAATTGCATGTGACCTTAAGGGAGGACAACTGCGTGCAAAAAAGGCCGCATGTTAAGCGCAAGCGCTGGGTCGAGGCCAGTTTAAGCGGGTCAAAATCTGACACAAAAATAAATGTTAAGGGGACTGAATTTTTCTATTCTGACACATCAATGACTGGAACAAAACAGACCTTCATGATATGGTCTCGAGTTATTTACGGCCGTATCTGACATTTTACGATAATGGATATCGGCTGCCCTTTTTGACGAGAATTATTCCAAAATAACAAGAATGAATTAACTGGACGGAACCTGTCCTGGAGAACTTGAAAAACTGGAATTGCAAAGAAGTAGCGTACTAGTCGGGCGGCCGACCCGATTTGTAACAAGTGCCGGCTTTTGGATACCATTATATTGATTATAAAAGAGCGGTTAAATAAGACTGTATTAAATCGCTCAGTATCACAACTGCAGAAAAAAAATTTGCGATTATGTTAAAAAAAAAAAGTCCTAGACAGCTAATGGGATCAGTTGCAACTTGATATCTTCGATCGTTTGACACCTTCAGTTAGCCGGCGAGCAAGTAGCTACGATAATAATTATAATAATAATATGACAAAGAGAAAAATGAGAAACATATACAAAATTGGCTATGTATGTTTGCAATCTTAGCTAATCTTGTTCATGCAGTTAACATCACGCTAGCACAGACAGTTAAACAAAAATGTTAACTTCTGACTAACTCTGTAAAGAAGCTTTTTACTCAAGTTAAAAATTTTTCTATTACCTTACCTACCAGATGATCAGTTAAGCTTTGGAATCTATGAACATATAATGTATAAAACAAACCACAAATCAACCTTAATGAGTATAGTGTTTTCCAGCTGGGAAGTTAATTTCTCAAATTAACTAAGAAGCTCACCCGGCGGGTTGCTCTATCAGTCAAGTCGTGAGAAATGGTATCAATTCTGACCCCGTGTAAATTAACCCGCACGGAAATCTTGGCAATCTTTCTCAAGTTAAACTTGTAAAAAACAATCCGAAAGAGCAGACATTTCAGAGGAAGATGCTTCTGAAAAGCTCCGATTTAAATTGTCAACACGAATTTACTTTTAAGTCCAGTTGACTCGAGGAAAACTGGCAACGCCTCCACGGTAAACCCCAACGTAGACTTGGCGACCTTTTGAAGAAAAGCTCTCCATGTGCCGAAATTAAATCAATATGTGATTGTATAGAATATGTACTGATCCAATATTGCCTAGAAAGGCAGTTTATTATGTTCAAACAAATTCTCTCTTAGGAAGTTAACAAATCTTATTTCTTGTGGTATTAGTTTATTCGCCTCAGGGGCAAAATTATTTTCTTTACATTGTTTATCTCTGGTAGCTGTTTGTTGTTATGTTTCAAAATTCCGCATTTTATGAATCAACAAAGAAGTCGTTTCAAATGGTTGTTTTTCGAAGGGAATATTTAATGATGTGAAATAAGCGACACTATTTAATTTAGTCTTCTGAATTATTCTAGTAAACAATTTAACCTGTTTAAGCCCTAGGGACAAAAAAAATGGAAATCACTGAAAAACTAAGTTCGCTTTTGATTCTGCGGACGAAATACTGTTATCCGACAATTCAAATTAAATCTCTTTGCCAGCCATTTCGCCGTATGCTATATTTGTTTCTTTTTTATCTAGGGGCCGAATTGTCATTGCGAGGGTGTTCTTTCGAGACGCTAAGAGCCTCTGCGTTTTCTAGATGTTCATAAAACGCCCTTTATTTCCCCACAAACAGAATATCTTTGTTTGTTGATGCTCAAAGACTATAATTAAATTATTGAAAGAAAAGCGTTGGTAACTATAAGGCGATGGCATCTTGAAAATAGACATCGAAAACGCACAAGAGAAATAGCAAACAAACTTAGCCAACCTAGTGTACTTTGGTTTCTCTTCCTTTGTCATAGCTATGTTAGACGATTATTTTCTAAAAACATACATCAGACAGTTAATTTTCACGGCTGACGGACTGCATAGGTATGTAATTTATTCAAGTTTTTGAGACAGTCGGTAGATTTCTTATATTACGAAGATATCTTAGCTTTTAGTGATTTTAATGTTTTCACATTACAAGCTTGTCATAAACTTTCTGAAGCGATTTTAGCTGTCATCAAGTCAAGTTATTTCGTATGCTTTGCATTTTTCAGTATTCACGTCTTCATTTGCTCAATTTCCAGTCATTTCGCAATTCATAAGGCAATTTATGCATTTGACACCTGGTGCCGCCTTTTGCAAACCCACTCAGAACAAAACAAATGTAGTTAATTGTGCCACTAAACACTGCCACTATTGGCTCTCATCACGTGCTTTAGCATACTAATCGCACATACATTACGGCAGAGGCGACACACGCCAGTCACTCGGTAAGCCGGCTAGGTTCTGTTCACTTCAGCTCCTGTGACGTCCTCGGATCTTTGGTCGACTTCATTTAGTAGACTAGGGAACTAGAACTCCAAGTGACTTCAGCGAATATGCTTCTCAACGTTCTTGTGATGTTGCTCCTTTTGGGCCTTACTAAGGGTAAGCTATTTTTACGGCCTTTACGCTCTCTGCTTTTGATCATTTCAGAAATTTTTGTATGTTCTTCATTGCACGAGTTTTCCAATGTAAGGCATGTCAGTAAACCTTTTGCTAAATGAGTGTAAGCGAAATTATTGCGAAGGCAACTCTTTTCTCCAGAAAGGTTGAAGCCTCACATACCTTGTTTTAACCCGTGCTAATTAAATGATTTTGATAATCAGCCAATCATAAAAAAATTCCTGCGGAGCCCTTGTAAACTTTTTAGGCCTGTCTTTTGCAATTTTACACTGCAAAACATTGATTCAGCGCGCGCTGCATGGTTTGCTAATAGAGAAACTACTAGCAACTTTGTTCGCTATGCACCATGTGCTTGATAATTCATCGATATTCAAAGCCTTTGTTTTATTCAGAAAATGAGACAAGCCTCACTCGACTTTCATGTTCAAAGAGAATTATTCTCTCGGAGAAGATAGTTTTTCACTTGGTAAAAACCGTTATTAACTGATATTCCGTAAAATACAATTTAAAATGCTTCTGATCGAGGTGCAATACTGGAAACATCGAGAGGTGAATATTACGGACACGGACCAATGCACAAGCAAGGCTTTTGCATGAATTAAACAGCTCGATATTGGCAGACTTTATGAGCAATAGATTATTGAGTTAATGTTTATTTTTACCAACTTCTAACTTCAGTGACATTTTTGTTGATCAATCTATTGAATAGAATGCACACTCTGTCTAAAAATTCCTTTTAATTCTTATTTTGGCTGGTATAGCTGTAAAGTGTATACCATTGGGTGTGGTGTAATTAAACCTTCTTTAGAAATCAAAGTTGAGTTTCGCTCAACCTCTCAATTCGATAAATATTCATCAGTAGTCATTTGGCAACCAGCTGAAATGTTTTCATAAATGATTTAAATGAAATAGTTTGCCGCTTTGTTTGAAAATATTTGTGGTCACATTAGTAGCGTCTAGCACTTGTCGGTTACGGAATGGTTTTCCAGAACTTCCAAAAGGGCTGTGAAACAAAAATGGCCGTAAGATCTGCTTCGAAGCACAGTGGACTTGAATAGCCTTGATTGGTAAAAATTATTTTAAAACGCCTTCACAGCAGCTGAGATTTTGAGCTATGGAACACCTCGCTAAGATCTTTTTGTGTTTACTTGAGAGTATGATAGCAGTGGACATATCGATGTTCATGGCGACAAACATACGAAATCGAAGAAAATGATCAGATAAAAAATCAGATGCATCTATGCATGTTTTGTCATATCGAAATATTACATTTATTAAATTTCTGCTTTGTGGATCAAAAGCCATTTATTACCTTAAGGCAAATCCTATACAAAGGAAACAACAGCTCCCTGATTTTACTGATTGCAACAAGCACCAAGTATGCCAGCAGCCTCCAAATATTCTGCTCAAAAAAAGCGTGCTCTGGATTTAATTCAACACCTAGCCGTGACACAGTTTGTAAAGAACGTCAATAGATTGCCATAGGCAGGTCTTACGCCATTGTAACAGATGTCTTTGAAAAAACCGCGCAGGTTTTTATCTTGGAACAATCTTTAAGTAAATTGAGCTCATAAAAGGCACAGTAAAGCTTTCTAGATTAAGAAAGACAAATATCTCAATTTTCTTTGTCGGCTGCCTGATATTATCAAGATATTCATAATCAAATAAATTGTCTGTGAGTTTGTTTGTAGTCTGAAAACCGCGCTGTTATATTGGAATGGAATGAAACTGCTACAGAATTGATACGCTGTGATTGGCTGATCACAACTGGCTGCCTCGGCAATGCAGTGAGGTCCAAACCAAAAACGTTGCAAACAGAAAGAAGAGGCAAAACGATTTACTTAGGAAAAAATGATTGACAACTAAATCTTTAGCTGAAAGACTGACTAAATAGCTGCAGCATTCTAATTAGCAGTATAAATGAAGGGACAAGAATATTTTAAAATGTCCTTTGTGGGAACAAATTAGAATGCCTTTTATGAGCTACGAGGTTGACTCCTGTTTAAATTCACCGTCAATAGAAGGCACAATGTTTAATACTTGCGACCGTGTGAACAGTTTAGCTGTATTTATGTGCACGGGAAAGCAGTTAGTCACAGCCCCACATCCTGAACGAGGGAGGCTGGGAATGATTTTTGGGTAATGGCTTTAGGATGACACCAGAAAAATTCTCGTCATTTTTCCTTTTCTTTTTGTTTTGCCTTTCATGTGTTTAGGGCCAATTTCAAGGTGGCTGAACGATTAATCTTTTTTAACAAATGAGTTGTGGAAATACAGAGAAAAGCAAGTTAAGATTACTTTCAGTAAGAAAAAAAATATTAGACCCCTTATATTATAATTGATTTTTGACTCTTTGTTCTTTTCATAGCCTAAGATATCAAAAGACCTGTCTATCATTAGCGGCGGTTTACGTTGTTAATTCCAACTAAGAGAACACCTGAACTTTATATTTGATTTCTAGCAAACGATATGGTTCCAGTGGCAGATGAGGTTGTTAAATTTTCACTTGTTCATTTGTTCCGTTTTCAATTTACCATTTGGTCTATACCCTCTATCTACCCACGTCAATGATTAGGGTATGGAGAAAGGAATAATTAATTGAAAAAAGAATTCAAAACTGACATCCCGTGAACTTACAATTCATTTTGCTCCCAAGTAACAAATTGAACGAGAACTTCTGACTCTTCTGTGACGGTTTTCCCATTTTCACCGTCGAAGCCTTCCTCTGAATCTGAATTGTCATTAATTTACTTCAAGCATTAAAATTAACTTTAAAGTGATTAACCCTGTAGATGAACGAAAGTACTCCAGAAAGCTGAGGATCCATTTTTTGTCATTTATTTCTCAAGTTATAAGGCTGATCGATAACATTTTGGAGCATTTTATTTTTGTTTTAGCTCAAAATGCAACTGAACCTGCCGTCAATGCTACAGAGCCTGCTACTACAGAGGCTGCCACACAGCCTTCCACAGGGTCTGTCGCAGTCAATGCAACAGAGGGTGCCACTACAGAACCACCCCCAGACAGTAAGTAAATTTATATCTTTTTCTTTTTTTTCAACTTAAGCAGTTGAAGAATGGAACGCCCTGAATGAAAAGCGCGAAATTACTAGGGCTTTATTAACCCTATACGAAGCTGTATTCATTTAAGCTAATCAAGCCCAAAAGAGAACTGGTTCAAACGAATCCAATCACTGTCCAATGATAAATGAATGTTTTGTGTAAAATGTAACGTTCACAATTTGGAGAGGGACTGGGTACGCTGGATGACAGAGACTTTTCATGCTTCAAGCCCAAAAGAGAACTGGTTCAAACGAATCCAATCACTGTCCAATGATAAATGAATGTTTTGTGTAAAATGTAACGTTCACAATTTGGAGAGGGACTGGGTACGCTGGATGACAGAGACTTTTCATGCGCGGTTTCCGGTTCCTGTCAAGTTTTAAAAGTGCCCCCCACCCCCACCCCCAGATAAATGACTGTATTTTGATTCGGTACTATTGACAGGTTTGTCAGTGAAGTGTACAACAGACGGAATGATGGTAACATTGGACATTACCTATCATCCCAATATTGCTGTGGACAAAGTCACACTGAGTGATGCCAACTGCAAACTGGCCGATTTAGGAGGCTTAAACGCCACACACATCTGGTTGAATGCACCTCTTGATTCATGCATGACTAACCATACTACGGATGGTGATACCATCATTTATCAGAACAGCCTTGTAACCGAGACCCGTGAATCTGCCGGAGCTGCTATTATTTCCAGAGAGTTTCAGGCCGAATTCCCGTTCAGGTGTACCTACCCTCGCTCAGCCATTGTGTCCGTGGCCAGCTTTTCTCCACGAGAAAAAGTCATCTACACTAGGACAGGTTTTTATTCCCTTTTATCTCTGTATTGTTAAAAATCGGTCACTCCTAAACTTGCCCATAAGTTATTGGAGAGGAACTCGGTACTAAGCAAAATTACTGCAAAAGAGGATCCATTGAGATGACTATACTGAATAGGATTTAATCCACGTACCCAAAAATTGAAATTACACACTAAGTAGATTAATAGTATATATAGGGAGGTACACTGCCAAGGAGCTTTCATATGAATACTGCTCACAGTTTCAAGGGTTAAATTGCTTCAGATCGCTTTTTGGACTGAACAAAAAGAACAGAGTTCCTCTTGACTTAGATCCGAACTTTTTGAACTTTATGCTTTTACCAACGGATGGCAAATGAAACACTTCCACAATATAGTTTCATTTAAATGGACACAATCAGTATTGAATCAACAGAAGTAAGTACTAGTAAGTACTACCCTGTACAGCAAAATTAAAACACAAGAAAAGGACAGTTTTTTTTGTGATTAGAACTTGACGCTATTACACTAGAGACACGGTTATAGACAGTTATAGCGCTGGACTTGTGATCCGGAGACCTCGAGTTCAATTCCTGCCCCCCTTTAGCTGGCTTTGTTCTCGGTAGTTCAACTCCTGGACTACCAGTAATTATGGTTCTCCAATACAGTCGACTTTAAGACGACATTGAAAAGTTTCTGAGAGTTTTTTTTCCTCATTTACAGCTGAGTATGGTAACTTTACATTCACCATGGATATGTACGAGACGGATGCGTACGAGACCCCTTACGCCGACTACCCTGTTAGAGTAGACCTCAATGAGCCTATGTACTTGGAAGTCCAAGTCAAGTCAAATGATTCTATGTTGGTGTTGATTCCTGTAAAATGCTGGGGTACCGCCGAACCCGAACCGGACGATGACAAGTCTTATGCATTCATCGATAACGGGTAAAGGTCATCTTCTTATTCCGAGGTCGACTTTATAAATTTTCATTTATAGACTCCATCTTTGTAATTCTGGTACCAGCAGAACTCCACGCCAAACATTGTTTTTAAAGGGGCCATGTAAGGCTGTTTGCTATCTTTTTAAAAAGATAAAACTTGAATACCAGAAATAATATGTGGTCCGTTCTTGTTATTTAAGACTACATTAAGGCGTTGAGACTGTTTCCTGTCGTCTTTTGCAACGGATAGAAAGGGCGGACATGAATTGAAACTTGAAAAGTTAAGCCAGCTCAGTGTTTCAATTTTTAACGATATGCCTGAAAAAATTGTTTTGGTAAGTGCTCCTGGGTGAAATTTCAGTGTTAAATATCTTCATAACTCTACAGGAGCATTTTGAGTATGGGCAAAGATTTGTTTTTGACTGACTGAATAATACGTATTAAGTTTGAGAGAATTGTTTTATTGTTTTGGAAATAGCTTTGAATTAAGCTGAAACATTAACATTTGTTTCTCGTTAGATTTCTTGTGCTTATCATATTAAGTGGAGTTGTTTTTATCCTATATTGACAATGACTATTTTAAAACAATTATTCCACGCGTGCGCGTTGGATATGAAATGGTGGGTAGCCAGCGAGGTGCGTAGCGCCGAGTTGTCTATAATCACCTCATATCTAACAAACGCGAGTGGAATAATTGTTTTATTAATAACGTCCACAAAATATCGAGAGTTCTTTCCCGTTTTCAGCTTGTTTTTAATTTTGAGCAGACGCGTACAGTTAATATATATGGAGAGCATCGTATAATGGCGCATATACCATGATCGCTAAGCCAATCAGAACTCAAGAACTGCATAATCCAATGATTCAGTTTTTAATAATATGTGATATACTTGGCCTTGCTATTGTAGTTGCGGAAAAGATGAAACTCTGGACTTTGACTACGAACTAAGCGCTGTGCAGAGATTCAAACTGGACGCCTTCCGTTTCCTTGGGGAAAGTGCTGATGCCGTAGTTTATCTGCACTGTAACGTTGAGGCCTGCCGCAGCGCTGACAATGATTCGCGTTGTGCAGAGGGATGCACTGAAAACGCTAGAAGGAAGAGGCGTGGCGCACAATTTGATGCTATAACCGAAGAAACCGTCACCATTGGACCGGTTGGACTCGCACGCAAATCTGCAGCTACAAAGCGTGAGTAACTTAGAGAGTGAAAAAGTCAAACTCGAACTCGTCATGCATTCCTTCATGACTCACCGTCCACTCCTGCGGCACATAAATCCATAGCCTGCGCCGCAGAAGATACTAAACTAGCTTAAAGTCTGGTTAAGTTCGTCTGTGAAACAGCACCGGAATCCTTGTTCTGGGCCTTCATCTGTGTACCAGGATTTGAGCACGCTTCATGATTGCCCTGTAAAAAAAAGCTATTGTGGATTTGCCAATCAGGATGAAAGAAAATTCGTGACGCATTTCCGATAATTCGTTGAGTCCGTTGGGGGCCCAGAACTAAGATACGCAGAGGTTACTAACCGAGGTTAAATAACGTCTGCGACATCAGGCTATAAATCGGAGAGGAAAACATTTGATCTATAATGTTCTTTACGGACCTAAAAATCGTTTAATATTGTCAATGAAAATATTTGTTTCTTTTTGTTTCTTTAGAGCAAAAGTCTGCAAGTTCGCTGACCATTTTTGCCGCTGTCGCTGGTGTCCTGGCCGTCGTAGTGTTCGCTCTGGTAGTTGCCTTGGTGATCTTATATAAACGCCACCGCAATCCCCAGACTGCTTCGCGAGTTGTATACACCAAAACCTCCAGTGACGACAACAAACAGCTTGTCTGAGGGGACTTGAACTGATGAGTTTATTTTGCTGCACCTTGCATAGATGTTGTTTCTGACATCGCT
The DNA here is from genome assembly GCA_942486025.1 of Porites evermanni. Classification (NCBI taxonomy): domain Eukaryota; kingdom Metazoa; phylum Cnidaria; class Anthozoa; order Scleractinia; family Poritidae; genus Porites; species Porites evermanni. The sequence continues at coordinate 56,639 of CALNXI010002448.1, read as the reverse complement.
TCTTTGTGTTAGTTTTTAATGAAATCTTTAAGTCGATTATTTAAACGGAGTTTAGCTAATGTTTAACCAAACCGCGCTCTAAGCCATCTACAGAACCTGCTTAATCCTATTTCCTATTCTGTTTATCATAAACTGAGTTTCATGGAAACATATAATGTATACTAGAAAAGCATTTAATTTCATAACAAAACAAAAAAACACTTTAAGACAATTCTAGAAGTTCAACGAGCCTTTAAACGCGGCCAAAGTTAGATTTCGTTTAAATAACCGACCATTTGAGTTTTTCTTGATTTTTTTTAATAAGTTTTTAAAATGGCACGCAAGATGCTAGCAATTTATCCATCGATAGATGTAGGACATGCCCTTTTTTTCTCTTTCTTTTTTTTTTATCCTGACATCAATTCAGACTGTTAACAAAGACTATTATAAGGCAACTAATCGGAATACTTTTTCTTTCATTTTTTTCTCGGAAAGCAATAAGAATGAACTAGAGAAGTTATTAATAAACTGTGACCTATGGTGCGACTTTTTTAAAGATGTAATCACGTTTTAAACCATCAAATAGGACTAATTTTAAAAAGCACGTAGCTTCTTTTTGTTTTATTTTTAAGCATCTTTTTAATAACTAACAACTAACATTTAGCGAAGATCGAAAACAATGTTTAGATTCTTTTTAGGAATACGGTATGTTATTATTCAACCCGTTACTTATGTGTTAACTTCAAAGAAAGCTGAGGAATTCCGGAGTGCAACCCGAGACTGAAAAAGACCATTTCATTCGGTTTAAATTAAATTACACAACATTCCTTTACACTGAAAGATTGAGCCTGATTTCCAAACCACTGGGTGTTTTTTTAGCAATCACTCTTCTTCCAGCTTTTCTTTTTAGTTTTTGATGTAATTCGACCGTTGCTTTTCGTGCCACTTACAATGTGTTCTAATAAAACGGTTTAAACGTAGCGAATGTTGTTCTTCATATCCAGACTTAATCCATTCTTGTTAAAACCCGACTTACTCACAAAGACCTTTATATTGTTTCAACACTAATGCAGACTATTTTTCTTCGTTCCTACAAATTAAAAGCTCAAGGTTTCATGCAACATGTAACATAAAATATTTACACACCCACACGACCAATTCTCGACTCATTCTTCTCGATTTTCCAGACATAAACCAAATGAATTCACCATTTTTACATAGACCATAATACACCTTGCCAATGCACCTTGCCAATGCATCTTGCCACCCCACCCCCTCCGCTCAGGGATCCAGTTAGAACTGAATTCGTTCCATACAATTTGTTGCCCCAAGGGAAACCTCAATAGAACAAACCAGGCTTACAAACATTGAAAATAGTAATTTTAATGTAATTTTGTTTAACAACGGAGCACTTAGGAGATCTTGAGAACTCGTTAAAACGTGTCCGTGCGTTCCAGATCGAATTGGAATTTGAAAGTGCTGGTTTTTAGGGAGAGGGAAAAACCGAGGTACCCGGAGAAAAACCTCTCGTAGCAAAGAAGAGAACCAACAACAAACTCAAGCCACATGGCGTCGACGCCGGGATTTGAACACAGGTCACATAAGTGGGAGGGAGGCGAGTGGTCTCACCATTGCATGGAAGACCACATTTCCATTACATTACGTTTCTTTCCATTACCTTCAAAAGAATTCCAGAGTTAATCACGCTGAGTCTCATCAGAGTCGCGATTACTGGTCAGGAGTAGATAACCTTCCTGACAACTCTCGATACTATAAGGGCAATGGGTACAAGCTTTCGGCGCAGCGACTTCTGGGATCGGTTGAGTGGACAAGCGTTACTTATGATTGGTTAATGGTTGCCTTGGAAACCATCGACCAATGATAACTAACGCTTGTCCGCCTATACCATTCCAGAAATCATTGCGACCAAAGCTTGTACCCATTCTCCCTATGGTTTCTAAGGCGGGCAATTGACACTGATATAGATTGCGTTTGTCACTGCAAAATTCAATGACAGTACCGTCATTTTGTAGGTACAGACAAGACCGAAATTTTGAAGATCGATAGACACAGCTTTTCGAACCCATGGGGTTTAATAATAATACTAAACTAAGCAGAATGCCCTATGTATATATCCCCACTTTCCCTTTAAGCAATGTGCTCCATGTATATACACATCCCCACGGACATGGAAATAGGGAAGGCACAATTCCCACTTCCTGTCTAAGTATTTTCCCACGTAAATATCCCCAGGGATATGGAAATCAGGAAGGCACAATTCCCACTTCATGTCTAAGTATTGTGTCCCATGTAGATATCCCAGGGATATGGAAATAGGGAAGGCACTATTCCCACTTGCTGTCTAAGTATCGTGTCCCAAGTAAATATCCCCAGGGATATGGAAATAGGGCAGGCACTATTCCCATTTCATCTCTAAGTATTGTGTCCCATGCAGATATCCCAGGGATATGGAAATAGGGAAGGCACTATTCCCACTTGCTGTCTAAGTATCGTGTCCCAAGTAAATATCCCCAGGGATATGGAAATAGGGCAGGCACTATTCCCATTTCGTGTCTAAGTATTGTGTCACATGTAGATATCCCCAGGGATATGGAAATAGGGCAGGCACAATTCCCACTTCATGTCTAAGTATTGTCTCCTATGTAGATATCCCCAGGGATATGGAAATAGGGTAGGCATAATTCCTACTTCCTGTCTAAGTACTGTGTCCCAAGTAGATATCCCCAGGGATATGGAAATAAGGAAGGCACAATTCCCACTTCATGTCTAAGTATTATGTCCCACGTAGGTATCCCCAGGGATATGGAAAAAGGGCAGGCACTATTCCCACTTAATGTCTAAGTATTGTGTCCCGTGTATATATCTCCAGGGATATGGAAATAAGGAAGGCACAATTCCCACTTCCTGTCTAAGTATTGTGTCCCATGCAGATATCCTAGGGATATGGAAATAGGGCAGGCACTATTCCCATTTCATCTCTAAGTATTGTGTCCCATGTAGATATCCCAGAGATATGGAAATAGGACAGGCACTATTTCCACTTCATGTCTAAGTATTAAGCCCCCCCCCCTTTTCAGAGGAGGAAAGTTAATAAGCCCCCCTCTCTATTAACCCCCCCTCCCCCAATCCTTATTCTTCACAAAAAAAATTAACGATTAACGTGGACTGATCAGTTATGGTTTATTCAGGCTGGAAGTTCATATTGTTTTTGGTCTTCGGCCGAATG
>CALNXI010002448.1:23816-53254 GCA_942486025.1 Porites evermanni | reverse complement strand
GCCCCCCCTCTCTATTAAGCCCCCCCCCCCCTCAAAAGTGCTTAATGTCGTAATGTGTCCCATGTAGATATCCCCAGGGATATGGAAATAGGGTAGGCAGTATTCCCAAGTCCAGTCCCTTCATAACAGTTGCTATAGAAACTTTGCACTGAGAAGCAAGGGTAAAAAAACAACAGTCATGGAATTTTTAGGGGTTCACGAAAGAAATAAAATGTCACAGGTTTAGTCGTTCTGGTATTTTATTTCGCTTCTTTGATCAATACGGTTTTGTTTAAAACTTTAAAAAGAGCATAAATACTAATTTCGTTGAAAAGAATTCCATTCCCCGGAACTAACAATTAGCGATAAATAAATCGATTGCAATGTCTATGCAGATAATACAGGGCTATAATATATTAACTCTACAGTGCTAAATAGATCTCTTCATAAATAAATAAATAAATTACTAAATATAATAATTCAATGCTTATGCTTAATCTGACACAAGCGAACTTGCTCATAATAAACTTCTTGCAACATAAGCTATTCAGGTTATTCTGGTGGATAGGTGAAATTAAATATTAATTAAATATTAAAATATCTACAGGTTACTTGTCTTGCCGATTACAAATTGGTTGCATACATCGTGTTTTTCTTCGCTGTTTAAATAAGGTTGCTTACGACAAAAGTTTTTGAAAACCTTTGTAGTCCTTGCCCATGCTTTTTTAAGTCCAGACCTAAATTTCCAGACACTGAAAGCTTCCTGGTAAAATCTACCGGGTGACATTGACCTATTTCCAGCCGTCGCGTTTCTTTGAGGGAAGACAAACAACAGCCGCAAATGAGTCTGTACTCGTAGGTTGAGTGATTTTAAAGTCTTTCATTTCCGTAGCTCTCGAGGTCAAATATTAGGGAGAAAGTCGTTTAGCCAAGCATTAAAAACAAACAGTACCACATGAAAGCACTGCTTAATTAATAGCTTTCATTAAAATGGTGAGGCTTTAGGCTTACAACCACAGACCTCAAAGTTAGAACTACCTTGTACATAGCCTCCTAGCCGCTAGGGACGTTTTGCTAGGAGGAACGTCTACGCCTCAGCAACAGAAATATTCCATACTGATGACGTAAATCAATGTTTACATAATAAATCCTGGGGAAACGTCCCTAGCGGAGAGGAGAGATGGCTGCTTATGCAAGCTACTTTGCACAGCATTTCCCATGAACTTGAAGTTAAAACTACTTGTTATGACGTTTCAAAGACCTGCTTAATACATTACAATTTGAACCAACTTCAAGAGGGTTCTTTTACCTGATCCATTGTCATAAAACAAATTAAGGAGGCAATTAAATATTTCAACAGTTTACAGAAGATTTCAAAGCGTATCCAATTCAACAGACGAATCGTGCTGTACGCTAAATCCAAATCAAACGAAAATTTTCGTACATATACCTTTACCTTTGTCCATTTTCTTGTGCCTTCTGCGAAGTATTACTTAGTTCTCAAGTCAATTGTCTTAAAAGCAATGTTCTAGCAACCCAGACGCCTTTGACTCAAATCAATATTTTTACAGAAAAAAAAATTTCCGCAGCTATTAGTATAATACTGTGCCTGATAAACACTAGTATTAAAACCAGTTTTAAGGCTTCTGAACACTATAACGGATAACTTTTCACGTCAACATGAAAAATACTCCGGCTTCGTATGAAAAGAAACGGCCCAGAGCTAGAACAAGTCCTTCACACACATTGAGCATCGTACCGGAGCGGTTGACTGAGAAGGTTTTAGTGCACTGGATTCCGATTCTCACTCCTGAATATTTACTTCAATCACTCCGTTCCAGTCCTCGCTCCTGCTCATTCACTTCCGCTACGGTTCAAATAAGCGAATCATCAGTTACATTTTGTTGCCTCATTTAACATGCCTTTCATTCTCTGATCAAGCTGTTTAAAAAAACATCTCTGAATATTGAAAGAGCACAACAATTTCAGCTATCGGTGAAAGATTGCACTTAAATTGCTGAAACTGACCAGCTCTTTCAACTTTTGATTTTAACTCGTATACCAATGAGCTAAATGTTAACTATGACTGCATGTTCACACTACCACGACGAGTAACATAGAAATCTAACGGATATATGACGATCCACTTTCAACATCGGGGCGGCAGAGCTTCGTTCTGCTACAGAAACCGCGGCTAAATCACCGTTCAAATGTGTGACCAAAGGCCATCCATATTCGCCATGGTTTTAGTGACGGCGCAAGAGCTATCCGGCCTAATGAAGACAGCCTTAAAATCTAGTGCAACTCGTTCTCACCAATTAAAACAAATTTGAACTTCCTTGAGAAGCTACACAAACAATCTCCCCGCGCTTTGCATAGGTTGCACGTGACCTTGCTTTTTAGCATGGTTTCAATTGCTTTAAATGGTAAACGCGATCATTCCTAACAGCTTTAATTAAAGACTAACTACATAATTAATGGCAAAATTAATTGCCGATGCACTTTTATAGCTGTAGAAGCAACTAGCGGCCTAGCCGCCCGTTTGCGGTGCGCCTTCACTGAATTATTTTCATTGTTCTGCAGTTTGTTTCTGCTTGTTTGTATAAAAAACATCGCTTGCCTTCCAGCGCTTCATTCACATCACCTTCCCTTGTCGTCCAAACCAAGCAATGCTTGCGTCGTATCCCACACTACAAATCCCAGAAGTCCACTCTGGCAACTCAACCTTGCTTCACTCATAATTATGAAAACTACTACAGCAGACTGACTCATACGTAATCTCCCTCCTCATCCATATTGTCCATGTGACCTGGTGGAGGTACGATGGTCGGTAGCGGTGACATCCCACGCATTGGACTTCCCACATTTTGATTCATGGACGAACGAGGGGAGGGGCCTGGGGATTTCTTCGGCGAGCCACCAAGAGGAGAAGAGGGGAGGGGTGGGTCACACATAGAAGAAGTCGAGAAGAGTTTATACCAACCAATAACCAGATTACTGAGGTCTAACTCGTCCAGTAAAATCTGTACAACTCCCATGAAAACTTTTCTATCCATGCGACCGTAGTCACCCCACACAATAACCTGCAACAAAACAGCATTTGTTAAACAGGAAGTGCGACTGGTTGCAAACCCAAATCGCGCGTGTTAACACTCAGCGATTCCATTTCCGCTCTCCGAAAATCTCACTACCAAAAACGAGGCTAAGCGCAAAACCTCTCTAGTGAAAATGCGTTTTATTTGCATGAAAATAAAAAATCCTTTTGATATCAATGACTTGGAACTAAGCCTCGCATTGAATCGGAGGTTTGAGGCAACTCGGAAATGGCCTGTTATGCGATGACTAGACTGCAAAACAGTCCATTTTTTTCTCAAAATCGCTTTGACGTACCGTAAGAATAGCCTAAGAGTCTCACGCGCGAGAAGCGCTCGAGTCTTATACGCCCTACGAGCGTGCAGTCTCGCTCTCTGTTTTCAGCCTCGGTCCAGACCTTTTTTTTGACTGTTCGCGCGTACTTGAATACGTAAAAATACGGACTGTTTTGTAGTCTAGGCGATGACCAGTTACGGCCACCTATATTTCGAGCAACAACAATTGGCTGTTTGTCCCCTTTAAACCTGGACTTTGCGCAACTTTGAAGCGATTTTTTCATCTAAATACCAAAATGTAATGTAATGTAAGGCAACCTTTCGTAATGCAATATCGTGGATTACAGGACAACAAGACGCGTTCTCTTTAAATATTTTAAACATGTTAACAGTAAGCGCGGACGTCAGCATACACGGCGCCACTGACAGCCGCTATCAGTCCATTTATGTGCTCACTCTACCCCAGCCATAGCCCATGATATGAATGCGTAAAAGGTAGATTGCACCACCGGGGAAACCTCCGCTACCATCCGCCAGATTTGTTTACAGGAAAAAGAAACCTCGGCTGACCTCGCTAAAATCGCCCCAAACCGCAACTGTTGAAGTGCAATGAAATCGCCTCTATGCACTACCCTAAATATTCGCTGGTTTAAAATTTTAAGTCAGTAAAGCAAGGCTATGTCACTTGCCTGTAATGTTTTGCCCGTAAATTCTACTTTAAACTCTAACTGTTGTTGATATAAAGGTTCTAAAGTTCGCCGCGCCGTACGAGTCTTCTTCTTCACCAAGCATCTTTTTCCCTCCATCACGTATACCTTAACATAAGGCGCTAAATACAAAAACAAAACAAGAAGAGAGAACAGACAACATCGTTCAGTATACCTTTGAAGTCAGTGATCCTCAGTCATTCGAGCCCAAACAAGCATGTATCCATCCATCCGTTCATTAACATTGAAATTTATCCAACCATTTGCTCATTCATCGTCTGCTCGTTCACTCATCCCTTCATTCACTCATTTTCCCTTGCTCATTCATTCATTCATTCGTTCGTTTGTTCATTCATTGATTCATTCATTAATAGGCCATTTGCATCATAACGTCATTTTACTACTACGACCAGAATCCTTCAGGGTCTTGTTTTCTTGTGCAAATTAGGGCTTTTGTTATTTAACCCTCGCTGAGATAAACAAATTTGCGAAACGCACATACATTACCTGGAAGAATCTTTGACCCAGGTTTGGGTAACAAACCCTTCGCTCGTACGACTTCTACTTCTAACATTCCTTTTCTATCAAATAAAGCCAGTTGAATTTCCCCCATGGAGGGTGAGGCGAGAACCTGACGGCCAACTATCTGAGCCGGACCCAGGCCATCGATAAAATCACCCAAGTGACCTTCATTTCCAAGCTTTATCCCTGGCGGAATCCACGGACTGTGGAGATACAAAAAAAAGTGTGGTTACTTTCTCTCAAGACCCTTAAAGGGAAAGCAGGCAGGAGTGACTACGATATCGTTTCTTTCTGCAGCACAGAAAACATTACTATCGTTTGTACTTTTCCTTTCGATATCTGAACATGTGATCTCATTTCACCAAGAAATTCTATGGTCTAAAAAAACTTGGAAAACTCGCTACAGCAGAGAGAATATTATGAAGCACATCCATCTTTTGTTGGTTTGCACTTGGCGCCACTATGGCAACCATGTTGGTGGTCAAGAACAAAAATATTTCTATCCTTTGGGAACTAACACTATTCTAATACAAATTCTTTGAAATATTTTTATTGTATTCACCACTTTTACCGAGACAATGATGCACCTTGTTCACCCCCAAACTTTTGCACAACCATTGTCTTCAATTTCTCTTTAGCCTGTTCCAGGCTCCTAGATAGTTCCCTGCTAGCAGAGGCTGGTACCAAAATAAAACGGGAAGAAAACTGGGGAGAGAAAAGGCTTTTTCCCGCCACAACCTTTCCCACATCACGTGATTATATTTTCACGTGCCTTACAGTTACGCGTCATCCCCACTATCTGAGAGCCTGGAACAGGCTTATTTCTCTTAGGTCGACTGTATCACAACACCGACCCAGTCTCACGCGCCATCCTCAGAATGGCCAATTGGTGAAAACGCGGTTGCCATGGAAGAAATATGCTGTGCAACGACAAACTCTTGTTAAAGATTTTCGCAAGAGCTCTTACCACCACCATTGTCGGTAATTTCAAAGCAATATTTTCAAAGGCACAAAAAATTCTCTGATAATATCTTTAAAGATAGGCTTATCGGATTGTCTGGAAATTAAACGTCTGATGAGACAGGTAACTGCGTGGAGCGCTGTTAGGTCGTCACGCACGAGGAAGAGGGCCTCGCGAGGAGAGAGGGAGCCACAACGAATATGCTTTTATTGTTTGCTAGCTTGAATGTTTTGTTTTCCCAATAGAGGCCCCAGGGGAACTTGACCATTTGTCTTTTCATAAATTATGCATAGATATGCACGTGAATAAAATGAAATTTGAAAGAAACAGTTCTCTAGAGTATTATCACATGACATGTATTGGGAAAATAAAACATACAAGCTAAAGAGGTCTCTTTGTTCAGATCATGCACGCATGCGTGTCGTTAATTCACAGAACAACTCAAGATTTTTTTGAAAATTCATCAGTTCGGTGGGATAATTTCATTACTAATTTTACGTTGAACATTGTACCACACAAGCTTCGATAGAGAACAGATCGGTAAAAGTTGTATGTTGCAATAGTGTTTTAATGAGGATACCAGACATTTTCATCTGTTTTTCGGTCGCCGGGAAACGATGTTTAACGCATTTCCAGTTAGCTGAAAAAGTAATTTTTTTAGCTTTCGAAAGATGACGTGTAGAAAGCAACGAGAAATCGAATCGTCACATACGAGAATATCATCTAGGCGCAGAATTTGGAATTAGACGCAGAATCACCTTGTGCAGTATTAATAAATGGTTACAAGAAATTGTTACGTGCGCTCATCTGCATAATTGGCAGTACCATAGGAAGTACTACTCGGTAGCTGTCATTTAAATGGTCACACTTAAGAATTTTATCAAGAACCCAAAGCAAGAATCTCTCTGTACAGCAATATGAACTGAATTATTAGGAAAGTACTACTCAAGTGGCCGTGATCTTCATAATTTTATCCAGAATCAAAAGCTACAAGTAGACTATCTGATCTCTGTAAAGCATAACAAACAATGCCACAGGAAAGTAATGCTCAGTACCTGTCATTTAACAGCCCACGCACGTAACCACTTAGTCTTTTGATAGCTTTAAGTCACAGACTTAATGGGCTACAGAGGCATACTGTGACACCTCTTTCGGCAAACTACAAAATTATGAGGTTCTCAACCAGAGATGACAGCGGCGAAATAACTGGCCATTAACTGTGTTACAAAAGCTGCAAATACAACAGTTGTTATCTACACTTTTCTTCTTTTCCTAGCTACAAATGTCTTGAAATTTCACTTGAGTTTATAACTTTTAACCAATCAAAAACACATACGAGATCATCAAAATGTGCTATTCATATTGAAACAAATCGTCTACTTACAGATAAGTCGATATTTTAAAAACTAATAATAATAAAGAAAATGTTACGACTATGAAATCAAGTTAAAGAGAGAAAAACGTTTGTCAACATATGAAAGAACCTTTAAACAAAGATAAGACCGAGAGGAAGCAGTCAAATGCATCAACGATGCCAAATATGTTATATTTTTTTGGAAACCCAAGATAGTAAAATGAAATTGTTTTACTTACAAACGTAAGTAATGTTAAATTATATCCTTATAAATAAATCAAAGCATAACACAGAGTAACTTAAGCGCTCATTAAAACTAATTACACAACATGCGCAAGCTTGATCGCCATATGTCGATACATCTAAAACAAAACGGACAGTTTAAATAATTAGAAACTCTTTCGACTAGACAGCCATTAGCATAAAATCGACAGAAAACCAATTTAAATATTAACTCTGACACTGCTAAGGTTATATGAGTCAGATCTCGCACTGGATCACTGATTACAAACCTCGAAATGGTTAAGCGATCTACATGGAAAGAAATCTGTGCAGTCGCCACAAAAAACAGTTAAAATAATGCAATATCTACAAAATATATTAACCATTTCGCGAGCCAGCAAGCGGTATCAATTAAAACAATTTAAATATAACTAGAGAGCGATACTTGCATAATGTTATTATGCCGCCATTTTTTTTTTTATAGATCGGGGTCAAGGCGAAATGAAAGTTATTTCAAGCTTGTGTTGCTTTAATAATAATTTTGGACTTGTTTTAAAGACACGCGTCGAGACCTGACATTTTAAACATACTTTTTACTTCCTTGAACAATACCCCGACACCAGAGAAGTAGTTTCGTTTATGTATTGGAGATCATCAAAATTCAAACCGCAGTCTTTTGCTGCGGTGCTGTTTTTGATACTATAAAGAGCTACTTTAAATGATTCATCCCCTTCAAATCAACAGGAAGGAAAGCAACTCAGAGATCCCCTTCCCTGATATGCTAAGCTGTATAGTATACTGCACAAGGATATACAGTTCTTTGAATATCTGGAGGTAAAGAACTTTAAATCAGAACCCTTGCCTTAAAATGAAACATTAAAAAAACTAACAAAATTCCGAATTATTTGGAGTAGAATGGATTTGTATACAAAGTTACTAACTCACGACTAAACTCCATATACCACTTGAGAAAAGACACATTACAGGTAGTGCCATAGTGTACAGTGCAACAATATTTCAGCGAACATCGACGGAAAAATCTCAATAACAATCCGCCCAGTTTTGCAGAGAATCGAAGAGCAATACGCAGCACTGAAATGAATCAACACTCGGGAGCTTTCACTTTAACCGTCAAACTTCGACTTCATCCACAGGCTCAAAAATTAGCATCATGTACAGCATAATAAATAGTGCCAAAAAAGGTGTTTCTCAGTAGCTTTCATTTAATTGACCTCGAGAGATTTCATTCAGAGACAACAAAGTTAGAGCAGCTTACACACCGCCCAGTAGCTTTCAGGACATTTTGTCCATGGACTCATACGTCTGAACACGGAGTTGCAGCGGCGGAAAATCAACTCTGGGAGTGAATTTTTCACAGAAACCCTTACCTGTTTGTAGCCTTTACAAACTGTCGCGCGCCGTCCCAAAAACTTGCCATTTAAGCTGAAAATTTGAAATCCAAGAAACGCAATTCGTGTACCAATTAATCGTATTTAAATAGCACAAAGCGCTGTCCCGAATATTAGTTAAGAATATTAATATTACATGTATGCTTGTTAGAACCAAAAAAACACACGCGTGCAAATTATCAACCGTGGTGGAAATTGCGTCATGTAACACACATCAATTGTCGCTGCAACTGTTAACGAGCGCGAATCTGCGAAACAAAGAGATACCATCTGGACAATGAATTATAATAAATTGTGTATGTATTGCTGGTCATTAATTATTCACATGAGAATTGCGCAAAGACTCAGTTTTTTTACAAACGCCACCGTATTTCTGTTAGTGCGAAAGTACAAAACAGTGTGATGTTTCTACAACTTCTTTCTTTAAACTTTTCATATACGTTACGTGATTTTTTCAAGATGTTAGTCTGAGAGAAAGTCTTCCATTTTTAAATCCATGAAGCAGAAGATTGCTTTTAACTTTGATTTTTATACTCCTGTATTGTTAATTGTATTTTTTCTGGGACAGTAACAGTATGATTCGTTAACCAGCTAAGCTCTGTGCTGCTTGTCTCATTTTGTTTGCATAAATTTTGACATCCAAACACAGCAAGTGTGTAAAACGCAAATAAACACAATTTGCTTATCAAATCTTCGAAAAATCGCAATAAACGAGACACTCCTTACAGTTTACAAAAAGCGGGCCGGATGAACCTTTGATCGTAACTTTGATTTTGTTTCATTTTAACAAGAAACAAAAGCGAGGTTAAAGGTAACGACTGATTGAGAAAAAAATGACGCACTGTCAATCTTATTTGAAGGCAGACCCAATTTGACATAAGACAAGGCATAAAAACGCCGAAAGCTGTTTCTGCTAATATAAAGTACCTGGCCGGAGCCCAAAGATGGGCGCTCATCGTCTGCAAAACCCGCTCGATTCTTGACATGGCCACGTGCGAATGTTCAAGCTACAGGCTTGGAAATAAGAGTCTTGTCATAAGGTCTACTGATCAGTTCAGAGCATCACAGCTGGTAACTAAATCAAATCATAACCGAAGAAACCGGTCATAAAAATGAATAGTTTATCGTTGCGCTCCGTCGCTATAGAAGCCATAATGTCCCACAGGTATTTAGTGTTTTGTGTTTCATCAGACCATCATCTTGAGCTCAGCATATATCGATTGTTTCACATTAATTTGGTTTCCAAGAAAACAGAAAAACCGGCAAGTGCTCGAGCAGAAAATGTTAAAAATAATTTGTATCAAAAGGAGAAAATGACACCACAAGACAGTACATTATAGCACGCAGATAAAATGTGACCATTTAACGACCCTGCTAAAAGTTCGATTTTCGAACTTGCACGTTTAGTTTACTAACCATTAATTTGTCTTTTTTTTACAATCGTTCGTTTGAGGCATTTTATTTAACTTAGAAGCGCTGTTTAACAGACTACTCTGACCATCTTGACATCCCCCACGGAGGATGAAAGGTATATAATGTTAAGTAGTAGTGCGTGTTTGCAGTATAATAATAAAATGCCCACAGCAAGAATTAACGCATAAAATTTGCTTAAAGAAAGTTTCCTTCACAAAGTCATATATTCTTAACAAACAAAGATTCAATTTACGTATCAAATGAATAAAAAGTGCTTGAAGAAAACGCAGTTTACGAGAATGTCTTAAAAAAATGAATAATAATGATAATAACAGTTATAATAATAATAATAGTAATATTAATAATAATAATAATAATAATAATAGTAATAATAAAGTACGAATCATAGGAGTGGTATCCCGTATTCTACCACAGCCTTCTTTCGATTCATCTTAAACAAAGCTATGGTTTTTTTTAGTGCCTTTGTTTATTATTTAAAATATCCTTTCAATAAGCACATCGCGATATTCTGAAGCCGTAAACTTCATCGTTTAGCACTTGAAGAGATGATGATATTGTCAACGGAGAAACATCGCGAGAGCGTCGGACTTAAAAGCAAAAGGCTCTCGAATAAAAATCGCTTTGGCTTCTTGCTTTAAAGTAAATGGAAAGCAACTGTTGAATAACGCGCCTTATATTTTTATAAACAGACTAAAAGGTAGAAACGTCCTTGTTCAGCATAAGGCTCACAATCAGTGAACGTTTACGGCAATTCGGATTTTCAAATATAAATTAGTAATTGGTCCTCGTCAGATTTAGACCTTTTTTGAAGTATTCCTTGTAATATACCATTGGCTGATAAAAAAACCCAAACCTTTTTATACATTTCATGAGTAATTTTATTTTTTTGTTAAAACGAAAATCTGAACTAAGCAAGTAATAGTAACCTCGCTAACCAGAAATTTAAATCGAAATTTGGTCCATTTTAAAACCACCTCGCCAATTCAGTTTTTTTTTAAAACAATAATATTGAAACAAAAATCGAAAGTAAAAATAAATATCGAAATTTGATACATCTTTGCGCCTTTTCGATTTCCTAATTGCAAGTAACGAGTTCTGACAAAAGCTAAGTTACAAGTCACGCCACATGCCAGGAAGACAAGTAAAAATCGTGAGGGTCTTGAAGCTTCTTGATCCTGGGTGTTGATTGACACCTTACCAGCGAATCTGTGATTAAGACTGGGTCGATGTTGTGTTGAATTGCATTATGGGATTGTTTTGGGTCTGCTATCTGTTCATTCATTGGTTATTACGAGGTTGCACAGGAAACTGAGTTTGAATGTCTCCAAAAGAGTCCCATGGTGCAGTTCGACAGAACACAGATTCAGTCTTCAGTGCAACCTCAAATGGCCATTTTGTTTGTTTTGTTGATCCACTGTACATTACATGATATTATTATCTGTAATCAAATGGTGACGAGTGAGCAGTTTTCACTGCTGCTTTGAACGCTACTTTTGCAACATTAATTCTTTTTTAACATCAACAAGTATAAGATGGTAGTACCAGTCCATCAGACTATATAAGGAACTAAGAAAAAAATCCCAGAGCCCGGTAGCTTTTTTCCCGACCCGGTCATCCCCATAAATAACGAAAGATCCCTAGAGGACCTATATCACATTTTCGCATCTTAATTGAGCCTAAATTTTTCAGGTTTGTCCTTTTGAATCCATGACAACTTTTGTCCATCCAAAGACATCCTCACTTGTTTATAGTCTACTAATACCTTTTTGCTATTTTTCTATTTTGATGACTAATATTTTAAGTTCTATTTTAGTTCAAAATATTGACTTTCAGTATCATGAAAAGAGCTCCTTGACAGCGCTGCAAACAAACATACAAAATAACGAGTCAGCGGTACCTACCTACTCTCAGAACTAGTAACCGAGCCTGGTATGCTGTTTAAGCTGCCGCTCCTGTCGCTTGCTATTGACGATGACCGACTGCTTCGTCCACTCCCGCCAAAACTCTCGCTGCGTCCCGTGCCACGGGCAGGCTTGATGAAGCCTCCTGTAGGGAAGACATGGAGATCATTAACACTTTCGGAACGAGCTTCTTCATGAACCAGCAGCCTGCCTGTGAAGGAGAGGGGTAAGGAGAAAAATCGTCAGTGTTTACTCATTTACTCACCTTCAACATTGGGTTATATTTACTGATGTTTATTGCGACTATTATAAAGGTGGCTGGACTGAATTTTTTAGGGAGTACGCTTCCCCACTTTGAGCGGTTACTACCTAGGCATTAACAAAGATATCGGAATAAGGTTGCTACAGCTGTACTAAAATATGTTGTGACTCTTGTTTCATTGACATCGGAGTTGCTATGGCAACGTAATGCCTTTGTATTTCTCGGCACCGGGAAATCAGAAATCGCTTAAGGGAGCTTGTACCTCCCTTAGTTGCCTCAATTATGGCAAAGTTTGAACAAATTCAAAGAAAGCGTTTTAGAAATATTTCGAAACAAAGTTTTAAGGGTCATAAAAACGGAGAAAAGACATTCTATCAACATAATTGGCTAACATTTGAAGAGAATGATGAGATCTGGAAATGTAGTTTGATCTCATAGTGGTTTGATTCCATTTGAAACTGTGTAAGAAAAAAAAAAGAGGCATTGCTTTGGCAGAATGCGAGATAAAAAAAATTTGATTAGCGCGCGGTCGGCCGCTTTCTTTACCATTTTTGTATGTAATTTAGTCCACGCAAACAAATTTCACGGTAATTCAAAAGCCGCTTGATAAATTTTTGTAAAATCTTGACAACCCTGAGATTAATCATCAATTTCAATCGCTTTCATCTTGCATCTTAAGCGTAAAGGTCATAATAGTTATCTTTCCCGTGCTATATTCTCAGCTAAAGAAAAAAACAGACGAAAAAGTCGAAAGAAGCATTGAAATATGAGAGAACAGAGGCATCAAAGAAAACGAGTTCAGTAAGATTCCAGATACATGAGTTTGGAAGTGATTAAAAGTAAAGACCGAACTTACCTTCGATCCAGCAATAACAGTTAGCATTAGAAATTGAAGTAACAGTTTTTATCCCTGATCAGTGTTGCCCGACAGAAATGGACCATTTTCGTTACAAATCAGTTAATCGCCTCAGTTAAAGCACTGCATATCACAAGTAAAGGAATACATCAATCGTTTATGAATGATCGTGAAATAAGTCTATAACATTATCTAAGGCAAAGCTGCTGGTAAAGCGCGATTATACTACTCTGTCGTTACTGGTAAGTACATTATATAACCGAAAGGTAAAGATGCTGGTAAGATTTATAACCATGACTAAAGTTTTCATGTTAAAAAATATGAGATACTCATTAAAGACTGTTAAATCGAATGATTCTGTTTTTTCGGGCAGGTAATTGTTATTAGCATCACCATAAAAAACGGTCCTATGTTATACCTTTGGTCGAGCTGCTGGTACTTATTCTTAGCATGACCAAGAAATACGGTCCAACTAGGGATGTTATATCCTAGGATGGGGCGCTGGTAATTGTTAATAGCGCGAACGTAAATACGGTCCATTGTTGTATCCTACGTCACACTGCTAATAAGTGGTGTTACGTACACATAAATCGCTCTTTAGACACCTTTAAGACTATAAAATAAGACTGTTATGTAAATCAGACTGCTGGTTAAGTTCTGTTAGTCTCG
Source organism: Porites evermanni (assembly GCA_942486025.1). Classification (NCBI taxonomy): domain Eukaryota; kingdom Metazoa; phylum Cnidaria; class Anthozoa; order Scleractinia; family Poritidae; genus Porites; species Porites evermanni. The sequence goes on along the minus strand of CALNXI010002448.1, from coordinate 39,610 downwards.
CATAAGCTATGTTACAAAATGGTCCAAGAAGGGAAAAATAGCTAGAGAATTGAAGTCAGTAGCAAGAGAAACAAAAAAACAAAACAACGGTAAACGAAAAAGCAAATAGACTGAGATAAAAGAGAAAAGCCATTTTAACTGTAAGGAACAGTACTTGGAGTCCTTTCTTCTCAAACAAGAGGAAGCGATTTCTTTCAAAAGAAGTAGCTCCGAGTTGTTTTAAGGAAATCTGAACAAAGTGAAACTGCCTGAGAAGTTGCCAAAAAATGTTGCACTTTGCAGACTTCTTCCAATCGTCTCTTGTCTGGGCTCTCAATTTGGCACCGATTTATAGCACAACAGTTGAGACAAAGGAAAACTAACAAAATCTAAGAACTTCATATCAACACATACCATTGGGAAGTCCACGATCTTTGTCATGCAAGCTCGAACTACTCTGACTCCTGCCATGGCCGAGAGGGACTGGACTAGGAATAGGAAATGGGCTACGCGCCCGCTCCCCTTCAGAATCGTTGATCGGTAAACTACTCAGGCTGTTACGGCGCCGCGTGGGAGCAGTCTCTGACAAAAGATAAGAACAGAACATTAGTCACTCTTCACTGCAGCTTCGTTTGATAGGTTATAAGGTAAAGCTGGACATCAAACACAGGGTCCAGTTGTTCGAAATTGGATAATGCCAGTGCCGGATCCAGACCCTGAGAAAAGGGGGGTGGGGGTGGGTGGGCGGTCTCCAAAAAAATTTTTTTGGCCCTTTGGGCCTCAGTTTGGTCTAAAAATAAGGGGGGAGGGCGGACCCCCGGGCCCCTCCCCTGGATCCACCACTGAATGCTACCCACTGGGTAAATCTCTTTCCAGTGGATAATGCATTTGGTTTTCCTAATACTTAACCGCTGGATAATGATTTCTCCGGTGCGCTATCCAACGTTTGAACAACCAAGGCCTGACATAACCCAAGATGGAATGACGGTTGATCACTGGGTTACTCGCATTTCTGCACCACGAGGAAAAAATAAATGTGGAAAAAAATGCTTTAACCTAAAAAAAAACAACTCATCATTAACAAGCTGGTAGAGGTCTTAAAGTTCTTAAAAGTTTTGAAAATTGAGAACCGTAAAATTCTACCGGCAAGAAATGGTTTTGCGCGGATAGTAAAAAAGGAGTGACGCTGGCAGACAAGAACGGAGAAAGGAAAGGAGTTCAGTCTAGGACACCCAACAATAGACAACGCGGGGGAAGGACAATGAGTCCGCGACAACTAACAAGTCAACAGATAACTTTTGCTTTCATGAACTGAAGATTCGGTGCGATACACGATTCATTTCGACTCTGGTCACAAGATCCACGATGGCCTTTCGACTCTGATGATCCGTCCGACTTCAAAGCAGGTTGTTGTCGTCTCCAGTATTCAACCTACTTATGGTATGACTTCTATTGTACATTCAAACAATCAACTGGTTTTATCAGAATGCGTTTTAAGGCCAAATTGTGAAAGATGACGATAGAAAACTGAAAAACACAGAATTTACATCTGGGCTCCGTTTGTACTTCGTTCGGAAACTTCTAAACGCCACCACCAAACACTTTTGACTAAAAAGCTTATTTAAAGTGTTTATTTGTAAGGTTATCCAGTTTATTTGATCGATTGGTTAGGCGTGTCCTCATGGTAATGTATTATGTTTTAATTTTTAAGGTAGGCACTTAACATTTTAATACAGGTGTGCAAAAATGATATTTATCATGCAATGTTAGGTGGTAAATGCCTGTAATTTTAGCGGTGAGTGCAGTATTTTATTGTCGTCACGCAACATAAACGCTCTTGGCACAAGTAACCCTTTAAGATGACTGCAAACATAGACTCTTCTGTGCTGTCACGCAAATGAGAAACGGTGTTACGTGACTGGAGTCTAGCAGTAAAAGACTAAGGCGATGATAAGTGACATGTGGACTCACGAGGTCTTCTGTGACTTTCATATGGCACTCCATGCTCATGCGTGGTCATATCAGGTGAGTACATGCGTTCTATAACAGTAACATTGTAGCAGTGTTAGAATTTATGACAACTGATCAGCAGTTAACGTTGTCACTGTAAGTATTAAGGGAGAAGCAAGGATTAGCACTGTCTGTTAATGCGCGGCCTTCTTTACGGGGGGTTCCGTGTTCGATTACCAGATGTGACTTCAAATCCTTGACCGACATCTTTCTTTTCCGTGTTGCTTTAAGTAGCTTTAAATACCAGTAAAAATCGATCACTGATGGAGAGAGGAGGGGGTTAAATTAAGCAACGTCGGCCGCTGGTTTGCCAGTTTACTGTGTACTTTTACCAGTTACCGACGTTGTTCAATAAGGACCTGTATCTTTATTTTAACTTTATGAAGAGATGAAAGAGCGCAATTAGGTTGTTTTGAGATTTTTGACTAAAAAAAATTAAGGAGGTGATCAAGTGCGGCACCATGCACCAGAGAGCTTAAAGTGTAACAAACGTTTATCTTTTAACTTAAACTTATGAAAAAGAAAAGTTGTGTTATTCGAAAAAGTGCAAGTTGAATGTGAAATGAGTCAAATGAATATTAGTTTACCGAAAACTATTGATTAACAGCTCTTAACTTTATAATTATTTAATCCCTCCTGTAAAACGATTTTAGGTAAATAAGAAAAAAAAATACGAACGTTAACTCAGTTAAATCATTACAACTTTGAAAATATTTATAATTATTATTATTATTATTATTATTATTATTATCGTCATCATCATTCTCATTCTTATTATCAGTAATTTTACTATTATTTCTAATTTACTGATATTAATTCATGTTATTTTCCTGGTTTTAGTGTTACCTTGAGGGTTATGTAGCCCCTGATGGTGACCCAGAGGATGCGGTTTGTTCTCTGATAACGGTGGACTCCCCGTTCTCGCTCTAGGCCTCGGAGACTGGCGCCCAGGCCTCGGAGACATACTCGGATCATAGAAGCCTTCACCTTGCTGAGCATAAGCGGTTTCCGAGGCCTGGCCATAAGCTATCCTGCCTTTAGCGCCACCAATGACCAGTTTAGCTCTACCAGGATCAACTTCCTTAAGTTTCTGTTTAGCAAGTCGGGCTCGATCTTCTTCATCTATAGTTTAGATACTTAGTGTTAGGGTTTATGTCATTCTGCAAAACTACTGTTAAAGGAGCTTTGTCAAGATATTTTAAAATTACTTTGCAACTATAACGAAATTATCTTGCAATAGAAAAAACCTCAATATATTAGTTTGGTGAAAGTAAGAAACACTTAGGATGTAACAACAATCTAAAAACAATGGTTTTAGCTGAAGGAGATTAAAGTGGCTTTATGGACCACAAACAAAAAGTTAAGGCAAAATATTCCAAATGCAGAAACTTCACGAGGCTCCTTTAAATGAGGATTCCACTAGTTTTCAGTTCAGTCTTAGTTCAGCATGTTGTGTTTACCGTTTATTATTTGAACAGAGTTATGGCAGAAGTTAACGTCATCCTTCGTATTTTTTTTTCTGATCCTAAAATGTTTTTTTCAACGTATCTTTAGCTTTATAGGATAAAGCTTTTAACACATTTTAAGGTCGAGAGAAGGGTTTAAAAAGGTAAAAACGTTAGCATTCACAATAACGCGGATTGATTTATCAAATTCAAAGAAACTTTTAACGGGGAATAACATGAATTTTAATTCACTGATTTTTAAACATCCACCGGGCAAAATGTAAAACAGTGTGGTGTTGCGTCAGTGCTGTGTGAGTGGTCTTAACACAGGTAGCCTAAGCTGGTTACCCAGCCTGTGCCTCTGCGCTTTCATTGTTTGAATGTCTTACCCATCGGTTCCCTTCCTGGAGGCAATTGCGGCAACAACCGGGACTTTTTAGCCCCGGGGCCTCCGCTAGGGGACATTCTACCAGGGGAGTACGATCCAGGGGAGTTATAGCCTTGCATACTCGGGGATGTGCGTTCGTCGTAAAAGCGGCCTGTTGGTCCATGTTGTTGGGAAGGCATGGGTCTAGACTGTTGTGGCTGCATTCTGTTTGGGTCAACAGCGTAATGTGGGTAGCTCGGTTGAGGAGACTGGGACAGATGATGAGTAGAAGGCGTATGATATTGCTTGACAGTGTAAGCTTAAACGAAGTAGTTACAGTACGATTAGCACAAATTGCCCTTACAAATATGCAAATGTTTTTAGTTTAAATATGAGAAGCGCGTACATAAAGGGCTGTGCTTATCATGGCAAAAAAGTTCGAAAATTACTTTATTCATAAAGGATTTAAACATAACGGAAGGTAACTTGCTATGAAATGTAGTTTACGCCGTGCTGTTTAATATACGACAAAAAACACAAATTATTTTAAAAGAAGGCTTTAAATAATTATTTCATTTAACTTTAGTTTCCTCTTCGCTTGGTAGTATTACATCATCAAGCTGGTTTATCTTTCCCACTAATCTGGCAGTGCTTTACTTTAATCTTTTGCAAACGCCAAGCGCTTGGGCTTGCCGGGTATCCTCGTAATTCAGGTTTTGTACATGGCGATGTAGAGTTTGTAGCGTTTGTGTTCATTTACCCACGGTGGTACCGTCGTTAAATACAGAAGTATTGTATTAATATTTGTATGGTAAAACAAGTAAAAAGACACTCCGTTATGGGTAATCAAATGTATGTATTAAACACTTTAACAAGCAGCGACAATTTATTGTGTTCCAGCTACCGTGAATCCTCTAATAAGGGCCCCTCGCCGTTTCAGGGAAAGAAAGTTACAGTGCAGCTACTGCAACCGGGGCCACTAAGACAAAATTAACCAATCGGATTACAAGAAAATAACAATACATTTCACGAGTGTTGCTTGTGGGCAAATCAACAGCTCGAAAAAAAAACAAACAATAAATTACTGGAAGCGAAAAATATAAATATTAATAGCAAGCGTTTTTCAAGAAAGCAGACAATGCGGTTGTAATCGATCTTTTACATATAACACCTAAGAGATGTACTTGTTTGACACAAACAGTTATTTTTTCATCTACCACCAATTTCTTCGCAACTCAAAAATATTACTAACGTTTACATTTCTCGTCTCCGTCAACGTTCTAACGGACCTCACAGGAAACGCGGGTTTTCTTCAGCGGGTTCAAATCGATCCATGTTGTTGATTTCATTTCGTGGTAATCATGATTGACAACTAACTTTCTCGGAATGTATTGTTATTTCCTGTCATCCAATTGTTCAACTTTGTCCAGGTGACCCTGGTTATAGAAGTCGCACTGTAGTGATAGACTGTGTTACTCAATCACTACTGTAACACTTCATGTGGAGGACTGATCCGGTATAACTTATTCACGTGCTGGAATTGCGGGTTTGTTTTTGATCTTCGGATGCACGACCTCTAACTTCACGTATTTGAGCTTTTCCCCTTTGCGTTCTAGTTATTTATAGAGTACTGAGACCATCATCTTCGCTGAATTAAATTAGCCCCCTCCCGGCTGTTAAGCGCCCCTCCTCAAACGAGCTTGAAATGCAAAATGCTTGGAGAGCCCCTAAATAGAGAATTTACAGTATATCATAAGTCCCATCATACCTTGCACCATCTGTGGTTGAGAGAAAGGAGGCCTGGGACTGTCGCGATGATGATCAATCAGCTGTTGTTTTAAAAGTTCGCTGTCGGGTGAGTGGTATGGACGCTGGGCACTAGTTGCTGGTCCATTAGGAGTGAATCTCGGCTCTTCGTCATAGTCACTGCCGTAACCAGGGGAACCAGCTTAAAAAAAGCAAAGATTATCAAAATCAGCCACCAGGCCGCAGCTGTTCAAAAGGTGGATAACGCTATCCACTGGATAAATCTCTATCCATCCATTACAGGGCTCAAATCTCCTTTTAGTTCATAAAGGCAATTTAAGCCCTCCAATGCGTAAAGGAAAGATTTAACGACAGTTTAAAAATTTTGGAATTTACAAGGATTTGTATGGAAAACCATGCAAGCGTGACAGGATGGCAAAAGTTGTTTATCTCATACAAATGCTTCAAACTTTCGGCGGCCGTTGCAATCTCTACTTTGAGATATACCGCTGAAAATTCTCAGGTTACCTAATTTTAATGTGCTCTTTCAGCTTGTGCTAACAAAATTTTTTAAAAGTGAACTGTTTTCGCGTTTACCGAAAGTTGGTCACGTGATCAAGTCATGCAAAGAGCCTATTGGTTTCCCTTACACTCATCCGCTGTGTAGGGATTTATCCGGTGGACACCGCTACCCAGCGTTTGAACAACGGGGGCCAAGTGTGAGAAGAAACTAGAAAAGAGATTGATAACTTATTTATTTTGATAACTGTTAGACTAAACCTTTACATCCTTTTTTAAAACAAAGACGAGCTTTTAATTGATAGAGGTCTTCCATCCTCGCTTACCTTGTTCTCCAGGCTCACCAGGCCCTCTCGGTCCTTTCAATTTAAATGAGCTGTGAGGGGACTGGTTAGGAGTGGGCGGAACCAGAGGATCATTTTCGTCTTCATGATTCTTCAGTGTGTACCAGTACCCATTCCCATCAAGGTTCGCCTCGGCCATACTCAATACAACCTGGAGCGAGAGAAACAAATGCCATTCAGAGCTGGTCGTAACATAACTTAACATAACATTGTTTTCGGTAAGAGGTATGATTGCACTGGACAGCAAAAGCTAAACAATGTTGTAAATACAGCCCAACCTCCTGTAAGCGACCACCCGAAATGCGAAGGGTTAGTAGTCGCTTACGAGAGGTGGTCGCTTACGAGAGTCGAACGGCAGGAGGTCTTTTACTAGAGGACGTCCGGACACATCTACCTTTTGAAGAGAATGTATTGCATGCAATTTTTAGGTTGCAATAAATGTAAATCCAACCGTCACCCTGAAAACTGGTCGTTTACGAGAAGTTACACCCATAAGGCTTTGAAAAACTTTGGTGTTTTGGATTAGCAGTTGCTTATCGGAGGTGGACGCGTATGAGACGTGGTCGCACAAGGAGGTTTTTTTCGACTGTAAAAGGTAAATCTTTAACAGAGTGCCTTGTAGACCTTTATAAAACGCTGTTTAACGATGTGTATTTTTAAATCGTAGCTGGAACATTTACCTCGCCAATAAACTCACTGGACCCGACTTTGTCGTAATCCCACACAGTGACTTCCAGAGCTCGACCACTGAACTGAAAAACAAAATTTGCTTACTGAGATATACTACGGTGGTCTATCTACTAAAGAATAAAGAAAATGCAATCTGTTAACCAGAATTATTTTATAATATAAGCAACATAAAAAAAGATTATTTTTCTCACCTTTTGAGGCCTACAAGGATACACGAAAGTCTGATTCCATCTAGGATTCATTGACTTCATAGCAGTTTTAGTTCGGCGCTTACTCTGCATACTAAAGTAAAAAATGTTTTAACAAAAACATTTACTTTAGGAAAGATATCATATATATATTTTTCACGTCAGTTAGGCGTAGATTTAAGAGTAGCCAAATATGCGAAGGTTAAAACGTCAACGTCCTATGGCTTTGTTAGAGCGATTTTCGTATGACCTTGAAATAAAAACGCGCGAACAAAACAGACACAACAAACGAACGGACAGAGAGAGATTTGATTGGTTTATCGAACGGATACAAACGCGCGTGGCTTTTGGTTGGTTAGGCCAATCAAACAATGTCTTCTCCATATTAGGGTTTTCTTTGGCGGGAAAACGAAGAGTCCATGGTTTGATCTTTTCATCCATTGGCTGATAAAACAAATAACGAACACCTACCGAAACCATTTTTCAAGGTCACACGAAAATCGCTCTATTGTAACGTAATAATAGAGAGCTTTAGATTCAAGGACGAGGACGACTACGAGTACAAGATTCATTCGAGTTTTTTCGCGTATTCTCAAAAAACAGAAATCCCGGAAAGCTTCATTGTACATTTTTTCACCCAAAAAGTTAGCGAAGTAGTAAGTTAGTGAAGGAGGGTAAGCCCTCTCCCGATCACAAAATGATAAACTTCTAACTTTCTCTTTCTTGTTTCCGCCAGTACGACATTAGAGTGTTTTTTAAAAGGTACAAGATTTTCTCAATGCTGAGTATTACTCACGCGTGAACCAGCGTCATTTTGGCGGAAAAAGTGATAGCCATCGTCAATCTACTAAGAATTTTAGCAAGAATGTCGTAGTGGCGGGAACAAGTTATCAAATGTAAGAAGCTTTTTATCATTTTTCTATCGGGAGAAGGCTTAACGGGCTTAACCCCTATCACTATAAAAAAAACCGTACTAACTTTTTGGGGTGAAAAAAAGTAAAATGAAGCTTTCCGGGGTGCCTTTTTTTATTGAGAACACGAGCAAAAACTTTAAGTTAAATCTCATACTCGTACTCGTCCTCAAATCTAAAGCTCTCTATTCTCGCTAAAATCACGTTTTCCCGCCAAAATGACGCTGGTTCACGCGCGAGCGCGACTTAGTATTTAGAAAATCTCGTATTCGTAGTCGTCCTAGTCTTAGAATCTAAAGCGCCCTACTATTTCTACGCCTTCTAAGGAGTTTAATCAGTTCACAAAACTTGACTCAAAAATGCTTCCAAAAATGGTTTTCTAAAACCCCATATTGTAACTTGACATCAACAGTACTTACAAACTATTAGGTGTTCAAAACACACAGGATTTCACAATTTTGAGTTAATATTATACACAATTTTACTCCATTTTTAATTTAAATTGCCTTGTAGAGCTCCGAATCGCGAGCATTTTAACGCACAGCAACCTAACCAAATGAGCCGCCTTTTTTACAACGCAAAAAACAAAACAAAAGAACAAAAGAAGCCAATGACATTAGTTCAGCAAAAAGCACAAGAGACCTACGCATCTATACCTTTTATCAGGAAGAAAGTAAATCCGGACATATGGGTTGGGCGGGGTCGTGGACTCTTTAGGTGCCAAGCCTTCACCTCCAATAACAGTCACATTTAAATTGGCAGCATCTTCATCATAAAACAGTCGAAGCTGTCAAACAAACAGTGCAGTAATGATCAGTTAACCTTGAGCTATTCTTCTTTTTTGTAGCACTCGTATACTTCCCAACGTGGCCAAAGAAGGAGGAGAGAGACTAAAAACATCCAGGATTTTTTTCAATTTTCCCAGTCTGTATTCTCGCGAACAGAAAACGTCAGATTTTCATAAGATCTAGCTCTGTTCTGGCCGTTCGGCTGAAGCTTCGACGTCTGAGGCTGAATGTCAACTTCCGTTTAACGATGAGTGCAAACGACGCACATATTTTTCTCATTCTTCAAATAAGAAACTTGAGGCTAAAGCTAAATAAATTGAATCTTTCGTATACCTTAGCTCCTTCGCATAAAAATAAATTTTAATTCATTACTAAGAAAACATTGACGTCTGTTGGCACTTTATATTGGAGTGTTTTGAAGCCACTGAAAACATCTGGTTGGCCCTTGGCCCGTACACACCTTCTGGAATAACTCAAAACCAGTAAATACTAATTTGATGAGAATTAGTGTATGTGTGACGGTATTGCTGCAGGCTAGACCCGCGCCTGTCCCCCATCCGTTCCTTACACACTCCCTTTCTTTACTGCTTGGGATTCAATTCCAAGTAAATAAAATTAACTAGATGACTTCTTAACCACAAATGTCAACTGTATTCCAGCACACTTAGCTGAAATGGTAGCACTAACAGACCGTTGGTCACCTTTTTTTCGTTCTTCCTTTGATCTTTTTACCGTTTAACACGGTAAATGATCTTTAGAAGAAGCGATCACATTTTTGACATATGCAGTTTTCGTTTAAATTCAACGTTCGCCCCTTAGGGTGGCAAATCAAACATTTATCTTTCAGCCGCACCGTCCCGGTGCAATGAGGAATGAATTTACCTGTATTCGTCCAGTGATTCTTGATGGCTTTCCTTGCTGAGGCGTGGTTCCTTGCCTGACAGACTTGCTGGATTTATCATCAGGTGAGGGCCCACCACCAAAGAAGAAATCATCATCTTGAACAAACGAATAATTAAATAAATAAACAAGACAAACAAATGATAATACATGTCATCTTAACTAAGCTTGCCGATAGTGCACTCTTTAACAAACCAAAACTATTTTCCCTGGCCATTGAACCAATCAAACTTCGGCGCAAACACTGGTGGCCAGTGCCAAGTGCGCGAAAAACCGTGTACAATTAAGTCACATCTAACCTCTGATTGGCTGAGAAAGTGGTGCAAGAATCTGTCAGCCCATCAGAAAGAGCAAAAACAAAGCTGGCACAAAATCTACTGGCCAGCCATAAAACAGCACCTTTAAAGTGAAACTGTTTAATGATTTGATGTTAATTTTTGACTAACCTGCTGGTTCATAAGATGACGGCTCATTTTTTCCCGTCAGAGGGATCCCATTCTCCCTTGAGGTTGGTGTTCCTGTGGTGTTATCCCTTTGTGTCGATGGAGATGTGTCTAGGGATCTTCTGTCCTGTTGCAGTGACACGAGCCCTGTGGAGGGTGACATGCGCTGCTCACGCTTTGTCGGGGATTCACTGATTGGGACCTGTTTTGGAGATTCCCGCCTCACTTCCTGTCCTCTTGGTGACTTAACAGGTGAATGGGTCCTCTTTGATGGAAATTTACTCCTGAAATGAGAAAATTATCAACTTGGTTAGCTTAGCTAGTAGACCAGCAGGATGAGGAACAAGACCTGTCAGGTTCAAATCCTTTGCCCGTGTTTCAAGTACGCCTCTTAACGCTACAAATCGCGCTACGTTTATTTCAAAGGGCAGTATCACAAGAGTTATTTTACGTGTTTGTGTGTGTTGGTGAGAGACCAGAATAACAAGTGAAAATGACGACAAAACACCACGCACAGGTGCGGATCCACACCGGTTTCCACCGTTTTAAGCCTATCGGTCAAATTTTTCATGATGAATATATTCTCAATGATTATAATAAAACCACACACACAAACGTTTGGCCATCCTCTTCTTTCTGCCGTCCTTACGTATAAAATAATGTACAACAGCTTGTAAAAGAATTTATTCCTGATAATGAAATTTTCTATGGATCACTTAAGCTCAGGTTAGTCCCCTGCGGGACACCTCTTTGGGTGTAACTCCAGGAGGACAGAGAACGATCGACACGAGCTGCTGGAGTTCTGTCAGTCAGAAAAGCTCATATCCAGATTTATAACGTTTAGCCGATATTTAGGGAGTATGTTGCGCTCAATTATGACAAATCCTTTCAAGAAATCGGTGGGAAAAATATCCGGGCTGAGCATGAAGAGCAGAGCTTGCATTCAAAGGACCAGCGCGAAGTGGCGCGCATGGCCTAATTTCAAACCAAGGAGGGCTGAGTACGACTTCGTGTATTATGGAATAAACACCACGAACCCACATAGTAGCAAAGAGCACACTGCGGTTAGGAAAAATCTCAAGATTGGTGTCAATGGGGCCAATATTGAACAAGATACAGCAATTTAAAAACTTGAAAATTTGCCAAAAGATACGTGGATTGCCGCACACACCTTCCGAACGTCTGATATATTTCTTAGTAATTTTTGAGTCTTTGAATAGCTGTATCTCGTTCAATATAGGCCCGATAAACGCCCAACTTGAGAATATTGTATATCTCGCTTTCCTCTTTCTGACCTTGCGGATCGCGTGATGTTTATCCCATAATAAAACGGACTCGTACCCAGATCCCTGAGTTTGAAATTAGGCAACACAGTTTCAGTCACTGCATAATGTCATCAATGTAATAGTTGTCTATAACTGGGTGTCTTACTTATCTCTGCAGATGATCAGATGAAGTTCATTACTGTCTTGATTGTCTTCCATGGAAGAGTTTATAATTTCTACAACTTCTTCAAAAGTACAGTCCACTAGTGACTGCTCATTCCACTCCTGAATTTCATCCCCTGCAAAAACAAATTAACGGATTATAACTGTCTGAAGTAAATTGAAATAAAGATATGATCGTCGCAGTGTAATGAAAGCAATTTTAAGTTAACCCAAATAACTCAGGGCTTCAGAGGAATTCGAACCCATCATGGCTTCTGCGTTAGCCCTTCAGTAACTGAGCGATGAAGACTTGTTTACTGGGAGCAGACTAATTTGTTGAGTTCATTTTAACCCGTGAAAGGAATGAGACATGCTTAAATTGCTAGTATTACACTGCGATGGTCATAATAAATTCGTATTTCCGCAGTTCACATTACTGTTTGCCACAAACAGCAAAACGTATTTACCAGCAATTAAATAAAATCTTAAATTTATCTACATGTATCTATCAAGTAAAAGTTTAAGGAACAATTTTGGTTCTTTTTCGAGGTGACCTTTGATGCGAATTTCTCGGCGTTATGGTGTCATTTGTCCACTTTGATCCAGCCTATACCACATCCGCCAATAAAGGATTTTGCTAATGCTCGCGCAGAAAATCGCCGATAAAATGCAACAAACAAACAGAGGCGATTCCTTAGGCTAGGTTACACACGCTATTTAAAAACGTACCTAAAACCGCAAGAACAATTCAGCAAAAATCAAATACCGTAAAATTCCGAAAATAAGCCAAGGGGCTTATATTTTTCAAAGGCCTTTTTTAAGGGGCTTATTTTTGGAGGGGCTTATATTCGGAGGGGCTTATCTACGGCGGGAAATTTGCGTTTCAAAATCGATTGGGCTAGCCTAGTAGTTGGAAGTAAACTTACCGTTTTTGCTTCGTTTTACTTTGTATTTGCGGGCAATTTTTTACGTACAAGCCCCCAGGGGGTTTATATTTGGAGGGGCGATTTAATGGAGGGTTTTTTGCGTTACCGGATTGGGGGGCCTATATTTGGAGGGGCTTATAAATGGAGGGGCTTATTTTCGGAATTTTACGATAGGCCTTTAAATAGGTAGACTGTATAAGCTTACTGCACTTTTTATCATCTAGAGAGTACGCATTATCATTTAATTTATACCTGTCTGCAGTTGTGCTTGTCTATCAGCTGGACCTCCCTTTCTTATTTCAGTGACAAACGCTCCTAGTTTGCCGTCATCTGTCATTTTTCCACCAATCACCTTCAGACCATACGTGGGATAAGGGTCTGTAACATTAACATTAGGGACCTTAAGCAACAACCAACGGCGACTCAAACTTTATCGCTTTTATACCATCTCGTTTAATTCGTGTTGGCAATTTTTTCTGGAGCTCACTTCTAAAGGTCTCTATCAAAGCTCAGGAGAAGAAAAAGAAAGTTGTTGTCTTGTGTTCCCGTCCTCGACAAAACGTAAAATTACTGAAGCACTTTCACCTTTGCTTGCAAAGAGCTATAAATTGTACAAATGGCTAAAATCAACAAGCTCTTTCAACTTTTGATCATAATTTGTTCATAAGGCAAAGCTTTCTATGGATTAAGTCGTATGCTAATGCGGAAAAAATATAAATAATGACGTCAGGAAAGATTCGCCTTTTTCACGATTCCCGCCATCTTTGCACGCGCTTTAAGATTGATGGGCTAAAAGCAATGTCACGTGGTATTTTAGGGGCAAACAAAAGAAAAAAATTTGCCAGTAGGAGTAATTTCGCAGTCAAGTCGTTTCGCAGTCAAGTCGTTCGAGTTTCGACAAGTTTTATGTCATTACTGCTTACTGTGAGGACATCTAAGGCCGCTACTGCATCAAAAAAAGTAGCAATGATCACTTCCACCCATAATTTACCATTATCGTCTTAAAGACGAAAAGTTTTTCATTTTTTGTTGTTTAGAATTAACAAACTCGACCGCCATTTCTTGTATCGAGTCAGATTTTATCACTTGTTTATCTCCCTGAGAAACCACGTGACATCGCTTCTATCCCATCAGTCTTTAAGCGAGTGCAAAGATGGCCGGCATCGTGGACAAGTTCTGTTTGACAAACTCTACATTAGATAGAGTTATTATTACCAGTGGGGGATCCTCGATGTTTTGGATCCATCGTTAGGAACACCTCTCCTAAGCACTTATTGTCGTCATCAGGTGGAGACCACTTTACTAAAGACTGAAAAAAAATAAAAAGAAAAGCAAAAAGAAAGGCGCATTTAACGAGCTTCATCCTTAGACGAAAAATAGGTGGTTTTCACGTTACGTCATCGCCGACATGCTGGTGGACGGTAAACAAAAGATCGCTCATTAGCTCGCTTTGTCTGTCCACCAGCATTTGTTCATTTCACTATTGTTATTTCTGTCTCCCGAGATTGCATGAAAACCACCTATAGTTCCTCTCTTCCACCAAGTATACCCTCCCAGTACTTGATTTGAGTGATAGTCAGCAGGAGCCAATTTTCAATTCTTACAACTGCCACAAAAATGAGCCTACTAAACGTCGAAATTAACCACGGCCCTTACAAGTAGCACCTCAGATCATCAGCCCAACTAACGCAGCAGAATTTTGCAACTGTTTGAATTCCAAGAAAGATGGAAGAGAGGTTTTCCTGGAAGTTTCCGAAGGTATACAGTCCCCGAATGCATCACTATAGGGGATGTTAGAATTTCAAACAAAGAAAGGAAAAGTAAAAAGAAAATCGTGAGAACATTATTTGCGATGCAGGCTATAAAAAAAATGTAAAACACGAACGGCATGGTATAGAATACACTTCGCGTTTAACAACGACAATTGTTCTCTGGCCATTTTAAACCCGGCAAAATCTTAGACAAAGGGAGATGAACATCTTTGAACCACAACATACATTTAACTAAGATATACTTTCAATTAAAAAGAGCCAATTAAATACCGTCGTTCAAGACATTTAACCTACCTTCAGTACCTTAAAACAAACTGTTTTGCAATTTATAGTTATCGTTCATAGTACTCATTAGTAAAAGAAGTGCAGAATAATCATTGATAATAAAAACTTTTTAAAATATATCCTGGGTGTACTCAGAGTTGAAAAAAAATAGTTCCCACAAGTCTTTGTACTCCTTTTATGGTGCCTACAGCAAGCTAGTGGGGAAACAAAATGTTTTAAACACCAATACAGTTTATCTTCAAGGTGATCTTAGAGTTTCCTTTAGCTCTTAAATTTCCTTGATTGTCCACATACATATGAAAAAAAATCTAAACCTCATTTTGCAAATACCAAACACCGAAAGCACCATGTGAAAGGACTGCTAAATAGGTTTTCATTTGAATGGTCACATGACAGGGTTTAGCCCACAAACAAACGAGCTACAGTGTATATTATATTACATGGACATCTCCTCAATAATTGACTCTTACAGGAAAAACATCATTATTCCTATAGTCTACACACTTGACTACAGAGTAAGAAAGCAAGGAAAAGTAAGCTTGATACTTGCTATGCTTAGAGAATTAACTGTACACCAATATAAATATTGCCATTGAGTAGAAAAGGCACTGAACGGCGAACCTGTGAGGGGTCTTTGTTTTCCTCAACAGAAGAAGCAACTTCTGACTGCTTTATAGAGCTTGCAGCCGTAACGGAAGATGTGATCGTAGAGGAAGTAGAAGGAGCAGAGGAAGATACAGGAGAAGTAGTTCTCTTGATTGACAAGGCACTAACAAACCTATCACCCAAGGAGCCTCGATCTTGAGGAGAAGGAGGGTCATCTTTGAAGAACAGGTTACTCTAAAGAAGTCAGAATAGATCAAGTCAGATCAAAGATACAGAAAATGCTTGCAATGGCATAAAACTGGCATGAAAACAATACTATGATTCCGTGTGACAACGATTTGTAATTGAGCCGAAAGTTTCAATTAATTTCCTACCAGGAACATGTTGGAGAATAAGAAATTAACTCCAATAAAAATCAAATCAAAGCAAACCGGCTGAAGGCATTTTC
>CALNXI010002448.1:8883-23748 GCA_942486025.1 Porites evermanni | reverse complement strand
TTTTCCTCAACAGAAGAAGCAACTTCTGACTGCTTTATAGAGCTTGCAGCCGTGACGGAAGATGTGATCGCAGAGGAAGTAGAAGGAGCAGAAGAAGATACAGGAGAAGTAGTTCTCTTGATTGACAAGGCACTAACAAACCTATCACCCAAGGAGCCTCGATCTTGAGGAGAAGGAGGGTCATCTTTGAAGAACAGGTTACTCTAAAGAAGTCAGAATAGATCAAGTCAGATCAAAGATACAGAAAATGCTTTAAATGGCATGAAACTGGCATGAAAACAATACTATGATTCCGTGTGACAACGATTTGTAATTGAGCCGAAAGTTTCAATTAATTTCCTACCAGGAACATGTTGGAGAATAAGAAATTAACTGCAATAAAAATCAAATCAAAGCAAACCGGCTGAAGGCATTTTCTTGTAGAGGTAATAAATTATTCACGACATTCAATTTTGAATTTTAATTTTACTGAACATGGAAATAATTGAACGTTTACTGTCTGCTAAAGTGATCACGTAAAAAAAACGGAGAAAATAAAATATTTATCACTAAAAGCCATTCTAGTTGTGGCACTCTCAATAACCAATTTTAGGAGCCAATGTTAAGCTCTACAAAATTAACACAATTAGTGTGAAACAGATCTAATGATATCCATATTAATTTTTGGTTTTCTTTTGAACCCCAGCAGCTGACTACAATTCTTTCACTTTTAAAAATAAATAGTTTCTCACTAGTGAGTCAACATCTGACCAGGATTTATAGAAACAAAATAAAATTAAAACAGCTCAACTTAACCCACCAGTTTAACCTGGGTTAATATTTACAAGCCCACTTCTAAAGAACCCGACAGAGGCAGAAACCATTTCATCCAAGCTGAAATCCTTAAAAGTGGTTTGAAATCATTTTAAGCTAAAATTCAATTTAAATTATAACTGGTACTTGTCTACCCGACAAGCCTGACGCCCCTGAACAAGAAGATCAGCAGGTTTTCGCTTGTAGGATAACACATATCTAACTAATAATAATTTTATACTGAATATTACATCATTTTGATTGAACCTCCAACCTTTTGGATTCACAGTAACAAATTAAAGAATCAAACTACGTGGCAAGGGTGAAACCGAAGAGGATGGGAATATGAGACAAACTTTACAGTTCTTTCAGTGGACATGTAAAAAGAAACACTGAAATAACTTCAAGAGCTACATTTTATTCATCATAATTAATTTAATTTCACCAACATAGATATAGAACATTATTTTTGTATGATCTTTCTTATTTGTGTCCTATTGTTTTTGGAAATTGAATCTCTTTTTCACTACATGAGGCAGTCAATTTACGTTTAATTAAGAGAAAATTTCACCGCATAGTACGATAAACATGGACTCTGCTATTTGGATGTAAGAAAATAAAGTACAGTTTTTATCCACTTTATTTCCATTGTTACACTCTAAAATTAAACCAAACAATATTATATCATTCAACTCATCAATAAGAAAGACCTAACAATAAATTATTGGAAGACATAGCCAATTTCAGAAATTTTTCAGAGATCTGAAAGGCACCTCATTTGCAGTTTTTAAGGGCAGTAAACAATTTTCCTTTATTCCAGGACATAAGCTGTAGACGCTATGGCTCAACAATAACACTCACAAAATGTGAACGGGCTCAGAAGTAGCAAGTTCAAAAAATATTTTCTAGTGAACCTTTTCAATAGGCAATTTCTTCAGTAGAAAGTTTTAAGAAACATAAACGTTTGAGAAGAATTGTGAGGCAAAGAGTTGCGAGCTGTTGAGACGAGAAAACAACTATAACATTTACAGCTGTAATTACTGAAATAAATGTAACAAATTTACTGGGCTGAGAATCCCAACTGGAGGCAACCAACTGGCTATTTATAAGCATGACTGAGCATTTGAACTTGAGACTTAAAGAACAGATCTAGCAAGTGGTAAGGGAGGGTCCCAATCCAGCAGCTAACCACTAGGCCACCCTGATTAGTCCTATGTTGCTTAAAGATGTATAAACAACCTTGCCCTTTATAAGATTTCCACAACCTCATAAATTATAGCCAATGAATTATATAACTAGTTCCTAGGTGGTTCTTCTAAAGCCTTTAATGGTCATGGCACTTATTTTGACCACTTCGCTTGGCAACATTTTTTGTATAAATTTACAAGTATAATGCTGTGGTGGGTTGGACCACAACACGAAAAACTCAGCTGGAAGAGCACTTGACTGCAGATTCTTAAACAAAAGATCGCTCATTAGCTCGCTTTGTTTGTCCACCAGCATTTGTTCATTTCACCATTGTTATTTGTGTCTCCCGAGATTGCATGAAAACCACCTTTAGTTCCTCTCTTCCACCAAGTATACCCTCCCGGTACTTGAGTGATACAGTCAACTCTCTCTAAGACGGACACCTTTGGGACCAGCACTAAGTGTCCGTCTTAGAGAGGTGTCCGTCTTATAGAGAGTCAAATAAAAGGATTAAAGAAAGGCAGGGACCAACTCTAAGTGTCCGTTTTAGGGAGGTATCCGTCTTATAGAGGTGTCCGTTCAGAGAGAGTCGACGGTAGTCAGCAGAAGCCAATTTTCAATTCTTACAACCGCCACAAAAATGAGCCTACTAAATGTCAAAATTAACCACGGTCCTTACAAGTAGCACCTCAGATTATCAGCCCAACTAACGCAGCATTTTGCAACTGTTTGAATTCCAAGAAAGATGGAACAGAGGTTTTCCTGGAATGTAACGCCTGAGTTTCCCGAGGTACACAGTCCCCGAATGCACCACTAAGGGGGATAATAGAATTTCTCTCAAGGAAAGGAAAAGTAAAAAGAAAATCGTGAGAACATTATTTGCGATGCAGGCTATAAAAATAATGTAAAACATGAACGGCATGGTATAGAATACACTTCGCGTTTACCAAGGACAGTATCTGTTGCAGCTAAAATGTTTCTTTGGTTTGAATGATCTCAATTTTTGTCTGTTTGTTCTCTGGCCATTTTAAACCCGGCAAAATCTTAGACAAAGGGAGATAAACATACTGCTGTTTTAAAAAATTTCAGGTCAAAACAAAAATTTGAACCACAACATATATTTAGCTAAGATATACTTTCAATTAAAAAGAGCCAATTAAATACCGTCGTTCAAGACATTTAACCTACTTACAGTATCTTAAAACAAACTGTTTTGCAATTTATAGTTATCGTTCATAGTACTCATCAGTAAAAGAAGTGCAGAATAATCATTGATCATAAAAACGTTTCAAAATGTATCCTGGATGTACTCAGAGTTAAAAAGAATAGTTCCCCCTAGGCTTTGTAGTCCTTTTATGGTGCCTACAGCAAGCTAGTGGGGAAACAAAATGTTTTAAACACCAATACAGTTTATCTTTAAGGTGATCTTAGAGGTTCCTTTAGCCGGCTCTTAAATTTCCTTGATTGTCCACATACATATGAAAAAAAAATCTAAACCTCATTTTGCAAATACCAAAACACCGAAAGTACCATGTGAAAGGACTGCTAAATAGGTTTTCATTTGTCATGAATGGTCACATGACAGGGTTTAGCCCACAAACAAACGAACTACATTGTATATTATATTACATGGACATCTCCTCAATAATTGACTCTTACAGGGAAAACATCATTATTCCTATAGCCTGCACACTTGACTACAGAGTAAGAAAGCGAGCAAAAGTAACCTTGATACTTGCTATGCTTATAGAATTAACCGTACACCAATATAAATATTGCCATTGAGTAGAAAACGCACTGAACAGCGAACCTGTGAGGGGTCTTTGTTTTCCTCAACAGAAGAAGCAACTTCTGACTGCTTTATAGAGCTTGCAGCCGTGACGGAAGATGTGATCGCAGAGGAAGTAGAAGGAGCAGAAGAAGATACAGGAGAAGTAGTTCTCTTGATTGACAAGGCACTAACAAACCTATCACCCAAGGAGCCTCGATCTTGAGGAGAAGGAGGGTCATCTTTGAAGAACAGGTTACTCTAAAGAAGTCAGAATAGATCAAGTCAGATCAAAGATACAGAAAATGCTTGCAATGGCATAAAACTGGCATGAAAACAATACTATGATTCCGTGTGACAACGATTTGTAATTGAGCCGAAAGTTTCAATTAATTTCCTACCAGGAACATGTTGGAGAATAAGAAATTAACTCCAATAAAAATCAAATCAAAGCAAACCGGCTGAAGGCATTTTCCTGTAGAGGTAATAAATTATTCATGACATTCAATTTTGAATTTTAATTTTACTGAACATGGAAATAATTGAAAGCTTACTGTCTGCTAAAGTGATCACGTAAAAAAAAACGGAGAAAATAAAATATTTATCACTAAACGCCATTCTAGTTGTGGCACTCTCAATAACCAATTTTAGGAGCCAATGTAAAGCTCTACAAAATTAACACAATTAGTGTGAAACAGATCTAATGATATCCATATTAATTTCTGGTTTTCTTTTGAAACCTCAGCAGCTGACTACAATTCCTTCACTTTTAAAAATAAATAGTTTCTCACTAGTTAGTCCAACATCTGACCAGGATTTATAGAAACAAAATAAAATTAAAACGACTCAACTTAACCCACCAGTTTAACCTGGGTTAATATTTACAAGCCCACTTCTAAAGAACCCGACAGAGGCAGAAACCATTTCATCCAAGCTGAAATCCTTAAAAGTGGTTTGAAATCATTTTAAGCTAAAATTCAATTTAAATTATAACTGGTACTTGTCTACCCGACAAGCCTGACGCCCCTGAACAAGAAGATCAGCAGGTTTTCGCTTGTAGGATAACACATATCTAACTAATAATAATTTTATACTGAATATTACATCACTTTGATTGAACCTCCAACCTTTTGGATTCACAGTAACAAATTAAAGAATCAAACTACGTGGCAAGGGTGAAACCGAAGAGGATGGGAATATGAGACAAACTTTACAGTTCTTTCAGTGGACATGTAAAAAGAAACACTGAAATAACTTCAAGAGCTACATTTTATTCATCATAATTAATTTAATTTCACCAACATAGATATAGAACATTATTTTTGTATGATCTTTCTTATTTGTGTCCTATTGTTTTTGGAAATTGAATCTCTTTTTCACTACATGAGGCAGTCAATTTACGTTTAATTAAGAGAAAATTTCACCGCATAGTACGATAAACATGGACTCTGCTATTTGGATGTAAGAAAATAAAGTACAGTTTTTATCCACTTTATTTCCATTGTTACACTCTAAAATTAAACCAAACAATATTATATCATACAACTCATCACTAAGAAAGACCTAACAATAAATTATTGGAAGACATAGCCAATTTTAGAAATTTTTCAGAGATCTGAAAGGCACCTCATTTGCAGTTTTTAAGGGCAGTAAACAATTTTCCTTTATTCCAGGACATAAGCTGTAGACGCTATGGCTCAACAATAACACTCACAAAATGTGAACGGGCTCAGAAGTAGCAAG
This sequence comes from Porites evermanni, assembly GCA_942486025.1. Taxonomy (NCBI): domain Eukaryota; kingdom Metazoa; phylum Cnidaria; class Anthozoa; order Scleractinia; family Poritidae; genus Porites; species Porites evermanni. The sequence continues at coordinate 18,257 of CALNXI010002448.1, read as the reverse complement.
TTCAAAAAATATTTTCTAGTGAACCTTTTCAATAGGCAATTTCTTCAGTAGAAAGTTTTAAGAAACATAAACGTTTGAGAAGAATTGTGAGGCAAAGAGTTGCGAGCTGTTGAGACGAGAAAACAACTATAACATTTACAGCTGTAATTACTGAAATAAATGTAACAAATTTACTGGGCTGAGAATCCCAACTGGAGGCAACCAACTGGCTATTTATAAGCATGACTGAGCATTTGAACTTGAGACTTAAAGAACAGATCTAGCAAGTGGTAAGGGAGGGTCCCAATCCAGCAGCTAACCACTAGGCCACCCTGATTAGTCCTATGTTGCTTAAAGATGTATAAACAACCTTGCCCTTTATAAGATTTCCACAACCTCATAAATTATAGCCAATGAATTATATAACTAGTTCCTAGGTGGTTCTTCTAAAGCCTTTAATGGTCATGGCACTTATTTTGACCACTTCGCTTGGCAACATTTTTTGTATAAATTTACAAGTATAATGCTGTGGTGGGTTGGACCACAACACGAAAAACTCAGCTGGAAGAGCACTTGACTGCAGATTCAATCCCTGGGGCCAGACCAATACTCAGGGATTTAACTGAGAAATGAAGCTTCTGCCTGGGGCAAACAGCTAGACCTTTGAATAGCTCAGATTACCATGTGGAAATGGTGGTCCTGTCTCCATGAGGAGATGTAAATACAGTATATTCAATACGTACTCAGGGCTGTCATTAAGAGCCAGGGGCTGAGGATTTCCCCCAGCTACTATGAGTGTGGCCCCCGGCTACTTTTATTGGAAAATAAAAGAAAATAAGAACCAAAAGAAACCCCTAGGTGTTTGATTCAATGACTATCCTGCGTACTTTCAGCTTCCTGGACTGAAATGGCATATTGACATCACAAGTTGTTTTGTAAAAAAAGAAGACTTAGGACATAAACCACTTCTTAACCATAATTCTCTTCCCTTTCATTCAATGATTGTTTATATGCAGATTAGATAAAGTACACAAAATATTTCCTGAAAAATCTCTGATCCTACCTTGTCCCTGGAATCATCCAGTGAGATTTTGCTTGGAGGAGTTCTTAAATCATCCATCTCATCTCCATAAGGTTTAGACCGTCCTTCATGGTACCCTGATCTGTTTACAAAAGGTCTTGCAGATTGTTGCATCAGCTGTTCATCAGTATCTGGTCTGTCATGTCTATTAGAAATTACCGGGTCCATCTTATCATTTACATGAGAACCATCTGGGATTACTCCATTTCTGTTGTCTACACGATGATGCGTACTAGAAGCACTTTGATCTGGAAACCTTTGAATAAGACATTTTAAACAAAGTCACATCACTTGTGTGTGAGAAGTCTTACCCAGATTATTTAAACTAGTATAATATTATGAAGCTATGCATATCATACATGCAGTACCCGTAGCAGATGTGTCTAGGAGAGAACACTACTGAGATATGTTATCCTAATGATAGCCATCATACACTTTTAATTAATTGCTATTAATAAATATGAAAACGACAAAAAACTGTACAAAGATACATGTATGTATAGATATTTTATTACAATGGAGACTTACAAGAGTGATGTCTTCATCGACTATAAGAGTGCTCAACAGTTAAACTAAATCAGAATTTACAGCTAGATTGATAGGAATTATTATAAAATAAGATAATAATAATAATAATAATAATAATAATAATAATAATAACTGTTTATTCACAAATCCAAATCGGAAAGTGAAAAGGAGATAAAAGAGGTTATCCCTTTCTAGTTTATCTCCTGATAAGATGTGGGAATTAAATTTTGAGATACCACTAATGCTTTCACTCCATTACAAAGTACTGTATGCACAAACAAATAACAAAAAATTACAGTAAAGAACAGAAAAAAAAATATGATTCACTTAACATTTTAATTCCAGGAAAAATTTAGTAAGCTATGTGGCACTTTGAAAAGCCAGTGAAAGAAATGTTTATTAAAAAGTAAAGTATGAATAAAAGTGTAGTGTTTTATAACAAGTTGTATGAATAATACCACTACAATAAAAGTGAGAGACCTAATCAATTTCATAGCATACGTAATAGCATGATTTGTAGTGATATGTGACATAAATTACCACTCGTGATATTTCAGATTTGTTATACATAATTTCACGAGCTGTTAGGCGACTGAAATTTGAGACAATTTTGAAATATTACTAGTGGTATTTATGCCAAATATCAAGTACAAATCATGCTATTATTTGTCTATACTACTACCTGCAGAAGGTTTGTAATTTTCACGTGTAGGTATTTCAAATTAAGCTGAAATACCACTGCTCTACCATTCCAATCAAATTGCTGAAATTTCTCATGTAGTAGTATAAAAGATGTACCAAGATGAATATTTCAAAACACAATGTTATACATAATGCCCTACCTGCGAAACTCACTGCTCTGAGAATCAGGACTGTAACCATTTCTGGCATCTGGAACCTGTTGCCGCCTTGGCTCATCTCCCATTGGACCCCTCTCTGCAGAACCAAATCTGGACCTACCTTGGTCCATCACTGGCACTTGCTGGGAAGACCCATACTGTCCTTTTGGTTGGTCAATAGGGGGCCCTTGTTGTTGGCTACCATAGGGTCCTATAGGATGTCCCAAGCCTGGATCCTGTGGGGATGGCCCTGACTGTGCTCTTGTTTGATTGGGTGATGTATTCCTGTGGCCTTGTACTTGACCTGGAAAGGGACCTTGCTGAGGTGTACCTGACTGGTTCCTAGGAGTACCCAACCTTGGAGAACCCATTGTAACTGGGGGCCTACTTTGCTCCACTGGAGGTCCAGCCCGTGGTGCACCAACCTGTCCTCTTTGTTGTTGACTTAATGGGACTCCCGGTCTTGGAGACCCAAATTGACTAGGGGCCTGCCCTTGCCTTGGAGAGCCCAACTGACCAGATACTTGACCTGGCCTTGGTGAACCTAGTTGCCCAGGGGCTTGAGTTTGCCTTGGTGAACCCAGCTGTCCTGGATGATGGTGTTGCCCACCCTGTTGATCTGCTGGCATACCATGTCGGGGCTGTCCACCAGGACCAAGCCTGGGTCCCATTTGCACCTGTCCCATCTGTGTTTTACCTGGAGGACCACCCATTCTTGGACCTTGATGAGGTCCCATGCGATCACCAGGTCTAGGGCTCCCTGGTGCCTGTGGGCCACCAGCATGATTGGGAGGAAACCCAGCCTGTGGTCTTGGTCCTGATGGTCCATAGGCACCTGGCCTAGGACCCAAATTATACTGAGTAGTAGGTTGTGACCTAGTTGGTCCTCCTCTGCCATACCCAGGTTGACCAGGTGCACCATGCTGTCCAGACTGCCCAGGCAGACCTTGCTGCTGGCCAGGTGGCCCAGGATGACTACCAGGAGGTATTCCTCTGCCATAGCCAGCAGCATTTTGTTGAGGTGCCTGAAATCTCTGTTGCTGTGGTCCTGAAGGACCTCTTCCTCCAAAGCCAGGTCTGGGTTGTCCTGGTGGCAATCCACCCCTGGGACTTGGCTGTTGGGGTCCCGAAAAACCTGCACGGCCAGTAGAAGATGTTCCAGGATGTCCTACTGGAGTAAAGCCTGATCCTGGCTGCTGATGAGGCATGTTAGGCTGCATACTAGGCTGGCTCCCTGGCATTTGCATTCCCCTTCCTTGAGGTGCCCCAGGTCTGAGCCCTAGCCCCTGGGGCTGTGGCTGTGGCTGCCCTGGTCTTATTCCTGGACCCTGGCCAGGTATTACANCCTGAAGGACCTCTTCCTCCAAAGCCAGGTCTGGGTTGTCCTGGTGGCAATCCACCCCTGGGACTTGGCTGTTGGGGTCCCGAAAAACCTGCACGACCAGTAGAAGATGTTCCAGGATGTCCTACTGGAGTAAAGCCTGATCCTGGCTGCTGATGAGGCATGTTATGCTGCATACTAGGCTGGCTCCCTGGCATTTGCATTCCCCTTCCTTGAGGTGCCCCAGGTCTGAGCCCTAGCCCCTGGGGCTGTGGCTGTGGCTGCCCTGGTCTTATTCCTGGACCCTGGCCAGGTATTACAATTCCTCTACCTGGTCCTTGGTTCATAGGGCCTTGCCTATTTTGCATTGCACCTGGATGACGGCCTTGAGGAGCATGGTCTACCTCTTCATGTCCCTTAAATTTGACAACTTTTCTTCTAACTCTATTTTCATCAGGTCTGTAAAGCTCATCATCACTCAGACATGCTGGACTCCCAGGGGGTGTGTCATCCATCTCCTCATCAGATACTGATGGTCTACGAAAACGATTCCCATCTTTCCGTCTCCCACCACCCCTGGCAGGATCTGACCTTTGAAGTGAGCCTTGCCGCTTCATGGCTCGTTTGTCCTCCTCTGTTGTGATTGCCCTAAAGTCACTTCCTAGTGAGTCAGAGTGATTTGTTTTTGGTTTTTCACTGGAAGAAGTTAATGAACCAAACCAGTTCCCAGTTTTGGTGAGCATTTCCTGCTTCTTATGGCACACAACACATACCCATGAAACCTGCAAAATAAAAGCAATTTTTTTTTCTGTTCACCTTCTTCTGTTTGCGTTTGTTCTTCTATTTTCTGTTCATCTTTGCTAAACCATATAATGTCATACATGTACATGACAATGATGATAATAATGATTACGATTAAGATTAACATTGGAATTATCCCAGGTGTAAGAAGTGTGCAACTTTAAGACGCTGGTAAACTTTCAAAACACAAGTAGAATCCTGATTTCTCAAAACCCTCAGTTTTTTCCACAATTCCCGATTACTCAATCCTAACCTAATGTCCCATCACCAGTCACACACCTTTATTTTATCCTGGATTTTTCAAACCTCCTGATAATCAGAACCAACGAATTTGCTTTTCCCAAAATGGTTAGAAAAATTAGATTTTTAACTGTATAACAACTGTCTTGAGATTGAGGTACTGAGGATATGGGAAGTGTACGCAAATGGCCTTACTTAAGATAACATGAGTAAGAAATGCAGAAATCCCTAGGAGGACTTAAATTGTACATCTACAGAAAACCACCCTCCAAGCCACTACAGGGAGCCTCATCATTTTAACACAGACCCATGTTCTGTGTATGGAGTTCTCCCAAACCTGAAGCTTAATTAAAGGAGGGAAAAGGAAAGATTATAATTAATGAATAAATACACTCTACTCATCAAGCTGGTTGGGACATCATAAATCTGAATAAGTAACATCATAAACGTAAAACATAACCACTCTAAAAATCCCCAACTTGGGGAGTATGACCAGATAGCTACAACATAATTTGAACATTATATATGGATGCTACATGTTTTTAGTCCATCTATGAGCCAGCAGGTTAAGAGGGCATGCATCTCATTAAAAAAATAAAAAGACTTACCACTAGCTCTGATATAAGATCTTTGCAGATGTTAGCTGTTGTTGCATTTATCATAATATTATTGTTGTAGATTAACTAATAATCAAACAGCTATTGGTTGCAAAATCATGTGTGAATATTGTACATGAGCTTCTAGCTTATGCTATTTTTAAGGTTTTTAACATTTTTATTATCATAACGTATCTGCCATTTACTTGTTAAATTGATATTTATTTTAGCAGTTTAAATTCATCAATTACTTTTCATGCATAACATAATATACGTGTATTAATTTTAAGATTTAATATTTCACTTTAGATGCACAACTTCATAAGATTTTGTAAAAGGCAAATTTACAGTTACTTTTTAAATTTTAATATTATCAATAATTGTATTCCACTATTGGCATAATGAATAACATAACTTATACCCACCCAACTCCTATACTTTGTTTCATGAGTCAAAATGATGCTGATTGAGGCCTTTAATATTTATTGCATTATTTAATACTTGATAAAAAATGCTATAATATTACTGTGAAACTCACAAAACTGTGAACACCAGAAATATTTATAGAATGTTATTGTGTTGCGAGAAATAAGCCAATAAGGCGCGAGATAACTAAACCACAAACAGCAACAGTAATTAGTTTGTGGTTTTGAGGTTTGCTTGAGTATCCTGAACTTTATTGTGATTGGCCAGTACACAATCAACATTCCTGAAATTTTTCAGGTGTTCACGGTTTTCTTAGTTTGACAGTAATCATTTTCTATTATTGTTATTTTTATTTATCAATTAATTCTCAGGCAATAAAAATACTACTATAATTAGAAGTAGTTTTATTGCCTAAAAATGAATTAATAAACGTTTGAAACATTCCACAGCAGTAAGAGGGAATTTGAAACATTAAAACTACAACACAACATTTCAGTTTCAAAGCACATGTTTTAGAAACATCAGTACATCCATCATCAGTCTAGGGATGCATGGTGCCACTATTTTGTTAACATCCTTCAACTGATGAACCTGAATACCTGAACTGAGCTTTCAGAAAAATCACAATGATCTTGCAAGGGTAACCCATATAAGTGTAATGGATGATACTCATATATCCTCAATATGTCTTTACCTGTACAACTTAATTATAGTGTTAAGTTTTTTAGGTGTTATCTACTGTACGTCGGCCACCTTTGATGTCGCAATGTTCTGTGCAATGCATGTAGGTGATGCGCAGTGCAAAACAAGGGAACCCTCAAGTGCCACAAATAACAGCCATGCATGGCCTCAGACTGGACCAAGTGTGGTAAAACTGTGGTCACCTGAGCAGCAGTCGAAAGAGGATGATGATGATGATGATGATGATGATGATGATGATAAAACAAGCATGTGTATAATCACAGGGATGCTTTTCATTGGAACTAAAATATAATTTGAAAAAAAATTGCCAATCCCTGACCTCTAATTTTCATTGACNGATGATGATGATGATGATGATGATGATGATAAAACAAGCATGTGTATAATCACAGGGATGCTTTTCATTGGAACTAAAATATAATTTGAAAAAAAATTGCCAATCCCTGACCTCTAATTTTCATTGACCTTTGCATGGCATAACTTCACATTTTATTTGCACACCATGAATATTATTATATTCTTGACAACATTTTCACTCTGCAACAGCAACATTTTTTTTAGATTAACAGTGTCATAAAACCTAGGTGTATCTACGATGAAAAAAAATTAATAAATCCCCGACATCTTGCCGAATGGTGACTTTGTCTAGAAGATAAGATTTTCACAGATTTTTCCTTGACCTTGAAAGAACTTTAAATAATTAGATCAAAGTTCTTTCAAGGAAAAACAATTATTGTTTCCTCCTAACTTTTCCCTAGCTGACTGCAGCAATTCCAGGATTAGTCAACTCAAACGGCATCAAAAACTTCATGCACATGCAATGTTTTTAGTTGAGCAAAAATCTAAACAAAAAAAAGACTCAGCATTTACATGGTCTTTTTATACACAAAAAAAGCCGATTACTTTTCTGTACTAAAAGATATAATTCCAGTGGGTTAGCAATTTAATTTACCAAGCTATTTCCAATATTAAAGTGAAAAAAAAAATTGATGGCAGCATAACTTTAGCCTTCAATAGAAAGGAATCAAATCACTGCTGCATGTACAAAAACACCAGAGTGAGGTAACACAGCAAGATTTCACAAGTCCACGACAGCTTTAATGCTTAATCTGATTCAATATCGATCAAACACTGTAATTATGAGTGTTTTATGTAGTCTACATGTAGCTTAATCTTGAACAACAGCAGTTGAGCAAAGAGCTAGAATAGTCTAATGGATTGCAAAACATTCGATTTTTATGAGATTCTTAAAGAAAGCAGAAAAAGAAGACTTGAATTTCAGATTTCAGGCAGGTGAAATCAATAAAATAAAAACTACATGCATGTTATCAAACCTGAAATAAAATTAACGTGTAAATGGTGAACCCAGAGTCTACTTTTTTCTTTGCTTACCCCATTGTTTCAGCTAATTAACTCCTTGATGAATAGCGTTGCAGAAAGCCAAAACTGCAGATAAGACCTCTTTATGTATTTGACCTTCTTTTGAAGTGAATTGAAATCAAGGACGAATCTGGCACCCTGCAGCTAGCAGTACTGTTTTTTGATGCAGGTGCATAATATACTGTTTCTGGTTGATGGTATGAGGTTAGAACTTCTACAAAATGTCTTATCCACGTACCAGAAATACACATTTCACTACTGGCGTTTGGAAAAATGTTAAAATATTGAATAAAATAATGATAAAGCACACCAATTTTTTTTTCTGCTACTCTTAAAAAATACTATCACTTACATTTAATTTTTATCAAAAACAAAATCAGTGTCTTTTAACAGAAAACAGCAGGGCAAAAAAAGCCACACACATGACCAGTTTAAATTGACTGAAATAAAAGTTACATATTTCAATCAAAAGTGACTTTTTTGCACTAAGCCCTTCATTAATTTACTACAAATAATGGTAAAGATTATATTATGAGATGAATTCCGATTAATTTCTGCCATATGTAGTGTGTACAAGCACTTACCATACTCGTACGACGGATCCCCTCCACCCTGTCCCTTCTCCATCTCCTCCCCTCAAGGGTGGGGAAGAGTGAAAAAATTAATTGCAAAAGCAAAATCCTTAAAGTTTTATTTCACAAAGGATAAACATTTATTGGAAAGTATAAATTAAAAGTCAAATATAATATACAGACACACATGGAACCATGCAAGCACATGCTGTCAATACAAAACAGCAGTGGTCAGAAATGCCTGATAAAAAAGGTTTGCAGCTTGTACAACTCAAAACCCTCCATGAAAAAAATAAATGTCACAGACTGTTTTGCATAAAAAACAGACACGACAAACCCTTAGTGATTTACCAAACAAAGCATGTTCAAAATTACTTTTCAATGTCAAAAGTAAATTAGACAAACAGCTCCCCTTACATGTATATAACATACATGTAGTTTGCTTGCACTTGGGTTCATATACTGTTTTAAATTGCAGAAGTGGCAGCTAAAGTAATCTCAAAGAATTATGAAAATTACTTTAGATGTAAAGTAATAAATTGTGGTTAATAATAAATTTATTACCGAGATGGTGTACTATTGAATAATTGATTATGGTTGTACGGCATAAAAATTGGAGTTAGAAACCTGTGGTAGCCGAACTGTCAAAAGACTGGCAGACAAATTAAAAATAATTTAACAATATTTAATAAGGGTATTCTAATTAATAATTGTAGAAGGGTATTTGAAATCTTCTTTCATATATTATGTTTGTAATCAGGTTAAGCAAGTGTATGTATGAAAAACACTCATAAAAATAAGTAAATGATTATGAATGTTAAGGACCATGTTTACTGTGAAATGTTTATCACTAGCCTCTTAATTATAATCGTTACAATCCTCTAGCTGTTAACGCATACTGTTACATAT
>CALNXI010002447.1:65935-74969 GCA_942486025.1 Porites evermanni | reverse complement strand
CATCTGCTACTATAGAATCTTTCTTGTACCTGATCTTGTCACCATGTAGTATAGGCTGTGATTTTAACTTTAAGGTCAACAGTTTCATACATGTTTGTATCCAAAGCTTGTTTGACTCTGTGAAGCCTGTTGTTGAGGGCATCATTATATTGGAGTTGAAGATCCAGTCTGTGGAGATTTCTGCTTTCTTTGATATGGTGTCTTCTTCACTTTAAGAGTTGAAACTCTTTGCTGTATTCTTAAGAAGGCTAGAGATTTTGACGGGTGATTTATACTGCTGGGATTAAGTTGTATTTTCTGTCGCTTTTCTGGTGAGTAGCATACCATACGTACAGTATCACTTCCAGTTGTTTGTAGCTTCAAGTCAAAGTTCTTTGTTGACCCACTTGCGGCAATTTTAACTCCACTTATCAAGTGGACATAACCCTCAAGTGTTTCAGCTGAAATAGAATAACAGTAATTATTGGTGAATGTTATGAGTATTTAAAGATGTAGCCTGAATTCCAGTGGTGTTCACGCTCGCCAGTGGTGAGAAGCATAAACAGTAAAGTGCTGAATTGCAGGCCAGTCAGAGACTTCTGGCTAAGGCTGTTAAATCTTTTGAGTAGCCGATCCAATCACATTGGCGTTTATATGTCTAGAGTCAAAATTTGACCCTGACTGGTCAACTGTAGAACTTTTTCGTAAACGAAATGCGATTGGTTAAGTGATCAAGGATCTTGGTGAAACTGATTTTATCGGAGTAATAAAGAAGAGGATAAACATGAAATGCTATTCAGATTATAAAAATGGCTGAAGTCAACATAAAAAAAAAGTCCACGGTGAACAATGGAAAATATTGAAGTGGTTGGTCACTGAGACTTTGTGCAGGGAGAACTGGAACTTGTTCAGTCAACTTAATTTTTCCCTTGTTGGTTATTTTATTTTGTTGAGTCAGAAACGAGGTATGAATGAGCGTAACCAAAGTGAACTGGTTCGTCATTATGACTAGTGGCCAATGAGTTGTTCAGTTTCCTTATTGAACCAGACGCTTTGTATTATTTGAACTTAAGTCCCTTTTTGTAGTTTTGCTACAAATATTTTAGTTATATTTATCATCATCGTCATCACTGTTAGTTTGATTATCCGGATTAACCTAATTCACCTTGTTGTTTTAATTGTCCTGCACTGATGTTCGTGTTATTTCTTTTGCACTTTCTTAGAGCTATGTGCGATTACATTAAAGGATTTTCATTTGTAACTTCTTTGTTTTAAAGAAAATTTTTTCAACACACATAGCAGCTCGTCGGTCTGACCTTCTTAGCTCTGATTTTTACAAATAGCACTATAGTTTACTGTGACTTTTCGTCGTTTAGTTTCTTGCTGTGGTTGACCAAGTAATATCCGACGATATGCCAGTTCTTCGGAGTATTCATCTCTGAACACACTTAATGGTCTATTGCCTTCAGCTCGAGCAACATTTAGAATATGTTGTCGTTCATTATCCCCAAAAAAATGAGTTGGTGTTAACATAGTATCAGTAAAACCTATAGGTATTTCAGCCTCATGTTCACTCCATTCATCTTGATTGTCTGATTTTTGAGAACCAACATTATTGTAGTTGTTTTCATTTACTGTTTCTGAATTTTACAACTAATTTCAACGTCATTATTTTCTCTGTGCAATTTCTACATTGTACTTATTGAGCCAGTCATTATCAAATGCTATACCTTCATTTCTATATACAGTAGGCTGCTATTGCTAATTAGCCATTTAGCGCCTTCAATCACTTTGTATGGTCTAACATTCAATGCCATTGCTGAGCTCTTGTATTGCAATTTTCTTTCAAATTTATTTTTATAGTACTGGTTTGACTTTGTAACCGTGGTAAAATATTAATTGTATTAGTTACATCAGCTGGTACATTGACAATATTGCCATGTATGTTAAGAGCGGATGTCTGTCAATATTGACCAGAGGTGGGAAAAATAAAATTTTTGACAAATCCCCCCAAAATTCTGTAGACTACCCTTGGTATTCTAGTTATGAAAATATAAATTTTAGTTTCGTTGGATAAATATTTTGGCTATACGGCAAATGCCAATTTTGCGCGACTGACGGCCTCCGCCAGACCGCTTTTTCGGGCCTCTAGATGGGGCTACAAAAAGACCACGATTTGAATTGAATCCAAATATAATTCAACTCAAAAAGCTTCTTATCGTATTAAACGGGGTTTAATACACATTTTGAGTGGTTATGTTCTCCAATTAATTCCAACTGGAATATTTTGTATATTTTTAGATATTTACAAAATTTTAAGGATTTTACTCGAGCAAAATATTGTCAAATTTCAAAGGGCTAAAATCACATCCGATACATGCCAGAACATGTCATCATCAAGAGGGGTTAATGCACAAACTTGGTAGTACCAATTATCACAGGTATCACACTGGATTCATTCTGCAGTTTCAGCTTTATCATCTTTTGGGTCTTCTTTTTTGCAGTAGCCACAAAGTACCTTAAAGGAAAGAAGCGCTCAAGTCACTGCCCAATTAAAATCATGACAATTTTGAATTACAATAAAACGGTATTTTGGGAGTAACTGTGTTTTTGTCTATTTTTACTTGAAATCAATATACAGACCTTCGATGAGCCTTTCTTGTTTCATCCTTTCTTTTTCCTTGTTTGGGCTGCCTTTGCTGCTCCCCTCTTTCTGTTGTCCTGAACAGTCTTTAGGTGGGTAAACCACAGCGCAACCTTGAGGTTATTAAAAAAGTTATTAGGTTTAAATCTATTATTGTCCTAAGCAGAAATTGTAATGAATCTTAAATTCTGGTCAGTACAATTCTAATGTGTCTTACCTCATTTGTGGGTAGAAGGACTTGTTTTGCTGCTCCCTCTGTTTCAATAGACATGTACCAGACTCGGTGAGAATCATACTAGCTTTTTAATGACCAAATATGGACCACATGAAGCAACAGTAACACGTGACCTGGCCTACTACAATAATGCAATATCGCAACATCTCCCTTCCTTTGAAGTGAACGAGCTTATGAAAATAACAAAATTTGATAATCTTACAAAAGCGAAAGTAAAAAAAAAAAAGAAGTAATAGAAAATAAATGTTACAAAACTTACAATAATAATAATAATAATAATAATAATAACTGTCATAAGGGGCAATGTCTTTGCAGAACGATCAGTAAAAGTCTGTTGAAGTTCAAATACCCTTCTTGGTTTTTTTTTTGCAACTGAAAACTAACTAAGCAACAAAGTCCTTGAACCTAGAGGGTGGTTTTACGACTCGGGTGCGTGTCTTCTTGACAGCTGGAAGTGGGGACGGTGTAGACATCTGCTTTTGTTCAGGTTTTTTTTTTTTGCAACTGAAAACTAACTAAGCAACAAAGTCCTTGAACCTAGAGGGTGGTTTTACGACTCGGGTGCGTGTCTTCTTGACAGCTGGAAGTGGGGACGGTGTAGACATCTGCTTTTGTTCAGGTAACGGCGTCTGCACATCACGCTTTGTTGGTTGAATCTCAGTGACCACTACTGTCTGCCGCTGAGTAGTAGCTGCTGGTTGCTCAGCTGGCCTCAAGAATTCTCGGTTCCTGCGAAGAACTTGGTTGTCTGAATTTGTTTTCACCACATAGGATCGGCCTGACAACTTCTCGATACACGTGCCAGTTTTCCAGGTTTGATTCTTCTGCAAAGGTGCAATTCTGACATCTTGTCCTATTTCTATTTCTGGTAAAATGCGGGAGGATCGATTATGATACCATTTTGCTTTCTGTCGTTTCAACTTCAGCTTTTCAGTAACACTTTTAGGAACTTTGGGGTATAGAAGGTTGGTAGCTGTGAGTAACAAGGTTCTGGTGCGACGAGACATCAACCTCTGTGCTGGGCTTGTTCGGATTGACTCCGTTGGTGTGTTTCTCTGGTCTAGTAGGGCTAACCAAGGATCTCTGTTGTCCTCGAGTGTCTTCTTGATTGAGGACTTAGCAGTCTTCACAGCAGACTCCACTTTTCCGTTAGCTTTGTGATGATGTGGGGAGGATGTCACGTGGACAAATTCCCAGTCGAGTGCAAATTGACGAAACTCTTGACTTGAGAACTGAGAACCATTGTCGGTTACTAATGAATCCGGAATACCGTATCTGCTGAATTGTTCCTTGAGGAATTCAACCACAGAACTAGAGGTGTTCTCTTCCAATTTCTTGACTTCAATAAAGTCGGAATAGAAGTCCACAAGCACTATATAATCTTGGCTATGAAGCTTGAATTGGTCTGCAGCAACTCGACTCCAAGGGCGATCTGGAAGCTTGTGACTCTGCATTGGAAGCTTCTGATTCTTAGCTTGAAATTCGTTACAGATTGAGCATTGCTTAATTTGATCACGTACTTCAGCATTCATGCCGGGCCAGAAAACAGTGTCTCTAGCTTTACGAAGGCAAGCTTCTACTCCCAAATGGCTTGAATGGATTCGTGACTTTACCTCGGGTCTTAGTAGCTGAGGGATGACTACTCTTGAGCCTTTGAAAAGAACACCGTTGTAAACGGCCAGTTCCTCACGGTAGGACCAGTACTCACGAATCTTGATTGGCACTTCCTCTTTTTGCATTGGCCAACCGGTCAGAATAGTTGTATTCAGGGTTTGCAAAGTGTCGTCTTGACCTGTACTTCGTTGTAACTGCTCTAGTCGTTCTGGTGTGATCTTCAGGGCTAACATAGGGTCAAGGGTCTCTAACTTTAAAGAAAACACTTGAAATGATTCTTCTGACTTCAGGGTTTCGTGCTGTGCTGCTCTAGATAAATGATCAGCCAAGAACATCTGCGACCCAGGTTTGTAGCTGACTGACAGGTTGAATCGTTGCAGCCTGAGAAGCATCCTTTGAAGACGGCACGGAGCTGAAAGGAGAGACTTCTTGAAAATTGATTGAAGAGGTTGGTGATCTGTTTCTACAAAAATCTTCTCTCTGCGTGCTAAGTATTGATTGAATCTTTCCCATGCAAAGACTATGGCCAGACATTCTTTCTCGATGGTTGCGTAATTCTTCTCTGTAGGGGAGAGAGTTCTAGAGGCAAAAGCTACTGGTTGTCCGCTTTGAAGGAGGACTGCTCCAAGGCCTTTGTCACTGGCATCAGTCTGGATGGTGACTTCTTCTTCGATGTTGTAGAACTTAAGCACTGGATGTTGAATGACAAGTTGCTGAATTGTAGCGAAGGCTTCATCATGCTGCTTTGCCCAGGTGAATTTGGATTGGCCAATTGTGAGCTCTCTCAATGGTGCTGACACATCTGAAAGCTTCGGAAGGAATTTAGAGAGGTAGTTAACGAAACCAAGTAAAGTGAGTACTTCAGGTTTAGATCTAGGCTTGGGCATGTTCTTGATGGCACAGACCTTTTCTGGATCTGGCTTCAATCCATCCTTTGAAATCACATGGCCCATGAATTTCACTTCTGCTTCTCGAAGCTTTACTTTGTTCTTGTTAAGCTTCAGGTTAACTTGCTTGGCTCGTTCAAGTAGGCGAATCACATTTTGATCATGGTTTACAAGGGCTTGGGAGTCAGTATCACCACAACCAACCACAAGGATATCATCTCTGATGACTTTCACTCCGGGTAGATCTGCGAGGCACTCTTGTAGTTTGCTCTCAAAAACTTCGGGGGCTAAGGTTATACCAAAGGGCATTCTTAAGTAACGATATCTTCCAAGGGGTGTCCAGAAAGTAGTGAGTTTGCTACTCTCATCATCAAGGCTAACTTGATAAAATCCATCCTTTGCGTCGAAGGAACTGAAGATTCGTGCTTTGCTGAGCTCAGGTAAAAGTTCCTCTNCCAAGGCCTTTGTCACTGGCATCAGTCTGGATGGTGACTTCTTCTTCGATGTTGTAGAACTTAAGCACTGGA
This sequence comes from Porites evermanni, assembly GCA_942486025.1. NCBI lineage: Eukaryota > Metazoa > Cnidaria > Anthozoa > Scleractinia > Poritidae > Porites > Porites evermanni. The sequence continues at coordinate 69,083 of CALNXI010002447.1, read as the reverse complement.
TGTTGAATGACAAGTTGCTGAATTGTAGCGAAGGCTTCATCATGCTGCTTTGCCCAGGTGAATTTGGATTGGCCAATTGTGAGCTCTCTCAATGGTGCTGACACATCTGAAAGCTTCGGAAGGAATTTAGAGAGGTAGTTAACGAAACCAAGTAAAGTGAGTACTTCAGGTTTAGATCTAGGCTTGGGCATGTTCTTGATGGCACAGACCTTTTCTGGATCTGGCTTCAATCCATCCTTTGAAATCACATGGCCCATGAATTTCACTTCTGCTTCTCGAAGCTTTACTTTGTTCTTGTTAAGCTTCAGGTTAACTTGCTTGGCTCGTTCAAGTAGGCGAATCACATTTTGATCATGGTTTACAAGGGCTTGGGAGTCAGTATCACCACAACCAACCACAAGGATATCATCTCTGATGACTTTCACTCCGGGTAGATCTGCGAGGCACTCTTGTAGTTTGCTCTCAAAAACTTCGGGGGCTAAGGTTATACCAAAGGGCATTCTTAAGTAACGATATCTTCCAAGGGGTGTCCAGAAAGTAGTGAGTTTGCTACTCTCATCATCAAGGCTAACTTGATAAAATCCATCCTTTGCGTCGAAGGAACTGAAGATTCGTGCTTTGCTGAGCTCAGGTAAAAGTTCCTCTAAAGTAGGCATTTGGAACCTAGGGCGTTGGACTGCACGGTTTAGGTCTTTTGGATCCAAACAGATTCGAATCTTCTGAGGTTTTGCAACTATCACCATACTGCTGATCCACTCTGAGGGCTCAACTGCTTTCTTGATAATGCCTTGCTCTTCCAACTCCAAAATCTCCTTCTTTACATCTTTCTGCAAGGCTACAGGCACACGTCTAGGGGAGTGCTGCACTGGTGTAACATTTTTATCAACCACAATCTTTCCGTCTCCAATGTGTCCTAGGCCACTGAAAACTTCATGATACTTGTTCAGCAGATCTTCTCTTGACAGAGGATTTTGCATTGGACTCTCGCACATTTGGTGTAGACTCTCAGGGACACTGACATTCAAACGGATGAGTTGCAACTTTTCGCATTTGTCGGCTGACAGCAAGGGTTTGCACTTGCTTTCAACAACTTGAAACTTCAGAGTCTTCTTTTTGCCTTTGTGCTGCACATGTAATTTGCATTCACCGAGTGGCTTTAACGTTGAACCACCAAATAGCTTCAGTTTGACAGAGGAGTTGTCCATGGGTGGATCTCCTAACTGTGTAATGATTGAGAGGTCGTCCAAACAAAATACGTTGCAGGTAGCTCCAGTATCCAGTTGACAGGCTAGGGTTGTTGTAAAATCTTCTTCAGCTGATTTGAAGAAACTGACATCTGCGAACCACTGCTTTGCTTTAGTCTGTACCAGGGAGACAGTTTCCACTTGCAGGCAGCTTTCATCAGAGCTTTCTTGGTCTTCTTCAAATTGTTGCACTTTTTTTGATGAGCGACACACGGACGCAAAATGGCCCTTTTTGTGACACTTACTGCACGTTTGCTTGAACGCGGGACACTCTGTTCTTCTTGTATGACGTTGTTCACGACCACAATACTTGCATGTCGGTTCAGAAGAACTTTCGGAATTCTTATTCTCGTTTTTCTTCTCTTTCTTTGAGGATCTGGATCCATCTCTCTTCTTTCGACGATTTGTATCTCCGGTTTTCTTGTCACGAAGTTTCTTGACGTCTTCTGTCTGCTTGTCTCCAGTGGCTTCGATCGTCTTCATCTGGTGCGAAGCTGTTTCGCTCGATGTGCACATTTCTATGGCTTTCTGAAGGGTCAGGGATTTTTCTCTCAGAAGCCTGACTTTGTCACCTTGATTCTTTAATCCGATGACTAATCTATCTCGTATAAACTCGTCTGTTAAAGCTCCATATTCACAGGACGCGGCTAATTTCCTCAATCTTGTGACGTAAGTTTGAACGGATTCTTCGCTTGTCTGTGAACAAGTGTTGAAAACATACCGCTCGTACACGACATTTCTGGTCGGCTTGAAATATTTTTCCAGAGCTTCTAGACATTTGTCGATTTTCTTCTTATCTTCCTCAGACAGGTTAAGGTTAAGTAGAATTTGGAGACATTCTCGTCCCGTCGCTGATCGCAAAGTCGCAAGACGGACCGATTCCTCTCGCTTGTCGAGGCCTGTCGCGATATCATAATCGCTCCATTGCTGTTTAAAAAACTCCCAGTTGCTAGCAACATCACCTTGACGTTTCATGGAACTTGGCAGCGGAAAATTTGACGCAATAAGCTGAGGATAAACTTGCGGAATAGCTTGTGCTTGCGCTGTGCTTGGTGTTGACGCTGATGGCGCGGAAATTTGCGCACTCGACTCCACGAGGTCGTTGTCTGCCGGCATCTTCTCACACTTTGAGCGGACAATTTGCTTCGAAATTACGCACAAAAGAAGGAAACAGCATCAGTGTGCCACCAACAGCATTAACTATTCGTAAGAGGAGCTGGACTCTTCAGAAGGTAAACTTTACTTCTGACACCATGTTTCAATAGACATGTACCAGANCTCCAGTGGCTTCGATCGTCTTCATCTGGTGCGAAGCTGTTTCGCTCGATGTGCACATTTCTATGGCTTTCTGAAGGGTCAGGGATTTTTCTCTCAGAAGCCTGACTTTGTCACCTTGATTCTTTAATCCGATGACTAATCTATCTCGTATAAACTCGTCTGTTAAAGCTCCATATTCACAGGACGCGGCTAATTTCCTCAATCTTGTGACGTAAGTTTGAACGGATTCTTCGCTTGTCTGTGAACAAGTGTTGAAAACATACCGCTCGTACACGACATTTCTGGTCGGCTTGAAATATTTTTCCAGAGCTTCTAGACATTTGTCGATTTTCTTCTTATCTTCCTCAGACAGGTTAAGGTTAAGTAGAATTTGGAGACATTCTCGTCCCGTCGCTGATCGCAAAGTCGCAAGACGGACCGATTCCTCTCGCTTGTCGAGGCCTGTCGCGATATCATAATCGCTCCATTGCTGTTTAAAAAACTCCCAGTTGCTAGCAACATCACCTTGACGTTTCATGGAACTTGGCAGCGGAAAATTTGACGCAATAAGCTGAGGATAAACTTGCGGAATAGCTTGTGCTTGCGCTGTGCTTGGTGTTGACGCTGATGGCGCGGAAATTTGCGCA